>BDDA01000693.1:31448-64228 GCA_001662385.1 Chlamydomonas asymmetrica
CTCATCCTCGCACCCCGCCGCGTGAAGGAGGGCGTGAGGCTGGTCTGCAAGTTCTGGCGTGAATGCTACGCGCATGGCGTCACCGCCATGCGCACCAGCGGCCGGGCAGTGCAGCTGGGTGGCGCCGACGTCGCGTGGCCCTACGAGCGCCCCGGTCAGGCGCTGCCTGCCTCGTTCACGCACCTCAGCTATGTTGAAATAAAGGGGCTGCACATCGGCACTGCGGTCACAACCTCCGCCCTAGCTGGCTTGCGAAACAGCACACACGTGCACGCCTCCCTCACACACCTTTGCATCGACCTCAACGGCTGGGATGATGACGCCTGTGCGACGAAGGCCGAGTGCGCGTTAGCGCTGGAGGCGCTCCTCTCCAAGCTTTCCAGCCTACGCACCTTGGACTTGCGTGGGATCGGCAACCCTGTTGGCCATATTGAGGAGCACGCCGTGCTCACCCACATCATCCTGCGGGCGCTGCGCAGCCCGTCCCTTGCCAGCCTCAAGCGCCTGGACCTGAGCGATTGCAACATGAGCGACCGGCGCGTTGAGAATCTCGGGAAAGCGCTGCTGGCCGCTTCCAACCTGACACGCTTGACGCGGCTGAGTTTGTCGAGCAACGTCTTTCAGGCGAGTGAGGGCAGCGATACGGGCGGCTGGCGGTCGCTGGCGGCGTCGCTGGCAGCAGCCACACACCTGTCGGGCATCCAGCACTTTGACCTGAGTGATTGCACCTTTGACTCTCCTGGCTGGCCCGGGGTCATATCCTCGGCTTGCTTCATATCCTCGCTCACCAGCCTGAACCTGGCGGGAGCACTGTTCTACAGCCAGTCTGATTATGGCGACTTTTGCACGCACCTCCAGCACGCACGCCTTTCCCGCCTACGCGAGCTGGACCTCAGCGACTGCTTCTCTGACCTCCACAGCCACCACAACACTGCGCGTGTGGTGCGCACGCTCACCGTCTCGCCGCACCTCCGCCTCACCAAGCTGAACCTCGCAGGCAACTCAACGTACACCGGCGCGGACGTTGCGGCGATGCTGCGGCACGGCACCCACCTGTACGGCTTGACCGAGCTGCACCTGCCGACGATGATATGTGATCCCTGGGGCATTTCAGCGGCGTTCAACGCGCTGGCAGCTGCCACGGGCCTCAGCGCGCTGCAAGTGCTGAGGCTTTGCCCTCTGCAGGAGTTGGGGTGGAGCGCACTGGAGGCACTTGGGTCTGCGTTGCGGGCAAAGCACCTGCACAGCCTGAGAAGCCTGACCCTGCCACCTGACCTGACCCTGCCACCTGGCCTGACCCTGCCACCTGGCCCGACCCTGCCACCTGGCCTCACAAGCCTGTCAAGCTTGTACCCAACCAACTAGGTAAATGCCTAGGGAATGCCCCCGCTGCAAAATTCCTCACGCAATTTTGCGGGGGGTGGAGTTTCACATGGGTTAGGTGTCCATGCGGCTCGGCTATCCTGCGCCCCACCTTGGTAAACCGACAGGCAGCGGCACTGGCAGCACGCGTTCTGATTTCCGGCACGGTGCTGGCCAGCCTGAAGTGTGCGGGTCGGATGCCTGGAGCATGCCCGTACTGCCTACTGCGTGTGCATATGAGCATTGGTTTGTGGATGGTCCTCAGTTTCACCGTCAGCATTGCCACCTATCCAACGATTACTGCGTGTGTGATGCCTGATCTGCCTACAGCGTGTGGCGCCTGTACTGTCTGCATACACCTCTGCACCTTGCTCGATTGCGGGGTTGCCGCCTTGGTTGCAACGTGTATGTGTGTGGTGTAACGCGGCACGCCTCAAAGGTGCACATACACTTGCAACCGAGGCGTGCCGCGTTACACCACACCCCTGACACCTTACACCACTACACCAGTCACCTCTCCCCTCGCATGCGTCTAGGAAGATTCGAGACGACTCAAGACCGGCGCCTGATAACATGCGCGACCGCTGTTCTCTGCCGCCTGCCAGCTGGCTTGCGTTGGTGGAGTGGCTGCATTCCTTGTGAAGGGCGGCGATGCACCTGTAACTTGCATGCAATCAAGGGCTTTGGGAATTGGGATGCGTGTCACATGGGCTCCTCCATCCATGACCCCTCCTCCCTCCTCCTGTCACCCCTGCCCACCGGTCCTCCGATTGATAACATCCGTGGCATTCACCCACTGGTGTTCAGTCCTCGCAACATTACAGTGCCGCGACTCCTGGAGTAGTTATGGTTGCAGTCATGGCTCCGGGCCGATAATGGCTTTGCGACAATCCACTTAGGTGTAGTCCTTGCAACATTACACTCGGAGACCTTATGGTTGCATTCATGGGTTTGCGACAATCCATTTAGGTGTATGCCAGGAGCAACCGCCTGGGCTGGCTACCAGCCCATTGAGTGTCCGAACTAATCACGGCAAGCTTGAAACAATAAGGCACGCACAAGCACACACTGAAGGCACACACAGAAGGCACGCACATGACACACCCAGCGTACTGCGGAGAAACGCATGGCACACACACACACATACTCAGGCACATACAAAGGTACACCAACAGCGTTCACGCGTTTCGCGGGCATGTTTCATGCATTGAGCGGCAGATGTATATGAGCGCAGGTAACATCGTGAGGCGGCGGGTTGTTGCGTGACACGACACGAACGAAACACAGCATGAAGGGCACATAAACGACGCTTGAAGGAAAACCAACACACACCACAAGGGTGATTTATATGGATTATTTATGGTTGGCAACACCAGGCTTACGTACCGGCTGCGTGGCTGTATCGTGCACAAGAGGCAGGGGAGTGCTGGGGCATCTTCAAAAGGGCGGAGCGGGTATTGGGCAGCCGGTCGTCTGCCGGTGTTGCGGGTGCATATGGGGCACATAAAACCTGTGGGCGAACGGTGCAGAGGTTTCCGCTGTGCGAGCGTGGTAACAAGGGGGCAGGTCCTCACAGGCTTATCTCCATCGTGCAGCAATGGCAGCCATAGTATAAGTAGGGTGGAGACTGGCGCCGACTTGAAGCACGGCTTCAGACTCCCACCGTGTGCTGTTGCTCCACGCAAGGCATGCAGGACAGCACACCGCAAGTGTGGGTGTCCGAAACTCTGGATTGGCGCCACAGCGCATCAGCTGTGCACGCAGGCAGTGAGTGGCAGGCGTACCATGCCACAGCGCGCGGTATGTTCATTGCTGCTTGCACGCCCGGCGTGAGGCAGTCAGGAGTCGGCTGCGGAGTCGGCAGCACAAACGCCGTGCATGCTGCATGCATGGGCGTGGCGGCATTCCGCCTGAGTGCATTGGTTGGGCAACCACCCTGCGCCAGCTAGCTCTGGGCGAGGGCGGGCGGTGCCAAATGGTGCCCTGGGCAGACCGCAAAACAAGCTCCAAACTGTGTGTGCACCATGCTGAATCACTACTAATCCGGACGCACACATGTGCGAGCCATATCCTGTATGCAGTGGCAGCCACCTAATGGTGGCCTTATTACCGGAGGGTATAGCATGAAATGCCGAATCCGGCGATACATAAGAAAATCAACATAAGAAACATATCTTCAACTTGGCGGTCAGGCTATGACGCGCGATGCAGCGTGCTGATGACTCTGCAAGATGGGCTGCAACAGCACGCAACGCGGCACAAAAGCCGCGGCCAAAGCAACAACGTCGGCAGCGTGCACGCACACACGTCTGCCGCTAGGACCGACACCCAAATGCGGGGCCTCCTCCGGGCAACACATCATTGACTGACACTACCTGATCCTGGTGTACACGTACACGTGCACGGCTAACTGATGCCACTCTGCATCCACACACACAATCTGCTCTCGCAACACATTCACGGCCAGCCCTCATCGGCGCCACACGCGCTTATGGTACAACATACAGGCAACCAGTATACAACCATCAACGCATTTTACGTACGACATCTCATCAGCACCATTTAAGCTTCAGTCCCACCTCAACATAATACGAAGGTGCATGCAACCTGCATCACAACGCGCAAACCACGGGGCGCTAAAAGCATGCATCCAATCAATACACCATCACCACGTCTACCGTGTCCACACCGGCGCAGTCCATGCCATGCAGCTTGTTGAAAGCCCTCGTCTCAGTCCAAGCAACGCTGGCACGATCAAGCCACACCACGACACAGGCACAGACAAGCCACACAAACGACCAGTTCGTGCACGACACGCGGGGTGGCTTCAGGCAAGGCCAAAGGTAAACGGAAAGCCGCACAGGTCCAGGCATGGACCCTCAGCATCAAACGCTGATCACATGTTGCATCATGCCTTTCATCTCTTGGCGCATGCAGCTACCATGCATCTAGGATTCAGGGGTTCAGGCGTTAGGGAGGTATGCGTTTGGCCCAAACGCCAACAAACACACAACAACGAAATCCAGTCGTATCTTCTCAGCGTGCATGCATGATGGACACCTCAACAGGCGCCAAACTCACACGACACGACGCTGTCGTCAGCAGGTGCATGTGCAGAGCTTCTACATGCGTAGTTACGCGGCATCTGTGTGTGAGTCAGCATTCCGACCCCCGATCATGCATTGCGCATGCAACTCACCACTCATGAATAGCTATCGCATCGCACTCGCGCCCTGGCCACCACCCAACATGACAAAAGCTTCAAACGGGTCCATGAATGCAAGTGCTGCCAGGCCATTACTGTGCACGCGAGTGTGCTTATGCGGTTGGAAACCCAAGCGGTTCCAGCATCATGCCAGATTGCCAGTAGCATGCACATGCATGCTCTCAATACCATGCCCAGCCTTCCCACATGTCCAAGTGCACAAACACTTCATCAAATCCCAGACATGCTGCACAACGGTGCATTCCTTCGCACCGCTAAATGCCGCAGTGTGGCTGCCATCTGCAGCAAACACGCGCCATGCGTGCCAAACCCAACACGGGCAAAGGCCATTCTGGGATAATCCGAGGACAGCAAATAAAAGGCGCCGCATTCAGGTGCACGGATCCGGATTGCAGCCAGCTGGCAATCCTGTTTGGCTGAACGGCCGGCTCGCAGCGCAGAACCATCAAGAGGGAGTTTGTCAGGCGTGATCTCGGGCATGTGTCCTAAACGGATGAGCTCCCATCCACGCGCTCTGGCGATCCAGCGCACCGGGAGGACAAACAAAGCTGTTGTCGCCGCAGCAGGCATTGCTCAAGTCTAGAACTCGCTGTACATGGCTGCACCTCGAAAACAAGTGCAGAGCTGCCTGTGGCGGACGCAGCCGCTGGCGATACAAGCTTCACACATACACGCCGCCGCACGACCCGATTGCCAGCGCCACATCCTCGTCTGTCGCTGTGCCGGGATCGTCGCTCGGCAGCGCAGCGTCAGCGGCAAACATCGACGCGTCCCCGTCCCACATCAAGTGAGGCTCGTACGCTGAGGCCTCCTCTCCGTAGTGGGCTGCTGCTGCTGCTGCTGCTGCTGCTGCTGCTGCTGCTGGTTCCCGTAGCCCGCAGCTGTCATGAGTAGCACCTACGGTGCTCGAAACGGTGGGCATCGCTGATCCATGTACCGCAGATCCATGTACCGCAGGTCCTGACCCAGATCCAGTGGCAACAGCAGCAGCAGATGCATTGGAGCGGCTCAGCATGGCGAGCGTCAGGTACGTGTCGCCGCTGCTGCACATACTGCTGACGGTGGCGCTACCGCTCGGCAGGCTGCTACCGCCGCCGCCGCCGCAGATACCATCCTCGTCTTCGCTTCCTTGTGACACACAGCGCTGGTGCAGCGAGTGCTGCTTGTGCTGCTGCAGTGGGCCCGCCCGCGCATTCGCAGACTGCGCTGGTGGCTTGTGGCCACCGCTGCAGCGGCCTCTGCTGACGTGGCTGCTGGTGGTGCTGCTCGCACCGACACTGGACGACAGCAGTGGATGCGACGACAGCAAGTAAGGATCTGACTCCGACGCAGCAGCGGCTCCCCCGTATAACGCAGGCGTGCCACACAGCGGCGCTTCTGCCACCGCCACCGGTGCGTTGCGCGAGCCGCCGCTGACGTTGCAGCGCTCGTTTAGCCGGTCAGCTGCTGTTTCCATCGCCGCGTTCCCCTCGCGATGCTCACACCAGGGCTCTGTTGTGCTGCTGTGCCAAAGCGCGCTCTTCTTCGCGTCAGAATCGGCAGCAGCAGCGGCACTGCTGCCGCTAGTCCCGGCGTCCACGGACGTCATAACGCCGGCGGCGCTGAGCTGGCCGGCCGGGACCAGGAAACTGCTGGTGTTGCCAGCAAACTCCTTGCGCAGATCGTCCAGCGGCGAACGCAGCACGGCCGCGGTCAGCAGCGACGGCGACGATGACATCAATGCCGTCGACGCCTGCTGCGTCAAAGGCGGTGGCGGTGGTGGAGGGCTGCTGTCCGCCGCTCCAGCGGCTGATGGGAAGCCGCTGCCCGCATCGGCGCACAGCGCAGCGCCCATCCTGTCCCACGCCGCAAACGACGAAAGGCTCATCAGCGCGGGAGACGGCAGCGCGTTGCCGCCGCCGCCGAACGAGGTAGCGCAGGACTGAGCTGCCGTGGTGTTGGCGGCGGTGTTGGCGGCGCTGCTGCCGCCGGTGGCGGTCGCAAACGGATCGCGGCGGTAAGCTGATAGGTGCGGGCTGCGGCGGCCGAACGACGCACCGGCTGGCGAGGTGGCGAGCGATGCGCCGGTGGAAGGCGCAAACAACATCTGCATGCAAAAACACAGCAACAGCAAGAGGGCGCCGCAGCAGGTCAGGTTGCATGCAATGATTTGCAGCGCATGCAAAGCCTCTGCCTGTCTTTGCCACGATTTGCAGTACGCAGGTCAGCAGTACGGTTGCACCGCACGCGCCACCGTATGCATGACGCGCGACATGATCCGGCTGTCAAAATCCAACATTGCTGTTGCCAATGAGCAACAAGACACAAGGCTAAGGGGTAGTTTCCATAGGGGTGCTAGGCCTGTGCTTAGTACCGGTACTAAAACAGGCCTAGTACCGGTGCTAGGGGTGCCTAGTACCCATGTGGAAACACTCGAGATGCTGGGGCGATACTTGTTCCCGAAACCAGTAGGCAACGACGCCGCACAGCGCTTTCAAGCCCTGGCTTGTGTCATAGCGAAGGTATCCAGCGTTAGCATTAGCGTTCAGGTTGACGCGCGTGCCAGTGTGTGCCAAGATGGTACCCTCACACCCCAGGCACGGGAAACACCACCACCCGCGCGGTTCTCAGTAGAAACACAAACGGAAAAGTGATCCTGACAGCTGACATTGCGAGCTTTCTAGTGATGCCTGCCGCGTCCAAAACGGTTGAGTGTTGGCGAAGTGCGTGGTTGTTCCGGTTTTTGGCCTGGGGAGGCCAAGCCAGAATGGCCACAGAATGGCGCGCACCCAGGTACTAGCGGTGCCAGTCGGTGTTTTGAGGCTCAGCAAAGGCAAAAGAACGCGAAGCTACCAAAATATGCGCTTAGCACCGGTACCTAGGATTTGACCCCCCCCCCTTAGGGGGGGGGTCAAATTTGGCCCCTAGCACCCCTCCTTAGCACCGGTGCTAGGGGTGCCTAGCACCCCTGTGGAAACACTTCTGTGCTCTAGTACCGGTACTAAGGAGGGCCTAGCACCCCTATGGAAACTACCCCTAAGGGGAGCAGGTCGTTGCCTGACAGGTCCGGCAGATGTGATGCATGCCACACGGGCTGACGGTGTTGGTGCGTGCTCGGGGTCAAGCCAGGTAGCGCACAGCACACAGACCGACACAAAGCACCCTGCTGAGGTACTGCACTAAGCCCTTGTGGCCCTCTTGCACACCATGTGCATAGCTTGGTGACCGCCTTCTGCTTGCCTGGTCCCCATCTGGGGGGAGCATGGGCCGTGTGGCCAACACGCTCCTGATGTAACATAACATAACAAAGCACCCTGAGCTCCCACGACCACACGCACTAAAGCGTCACCCGCAAGCTCCAGCATCTATCGCCTCACCTGGCCAAGCCCACACGAGCTGCCCTGCGCACCAAACAGGTCACACGACCAGCCTGAGGGGCTGGTGGAGGCGCCGCCGTTGCTATCACCGGCCACCCCCAGGAACGCGCCGCCCCACACACCGCAATGGCCGCCCGCAGCTGCCGCAACCATGGTGGATGCGGAGCAGAGCGAAGGGGAGGGCATCGAGATGGGCGCAGAGCGCTGCTGCTGCTGCTGCTGGGACGGCTCGTGGCATTCAACGCCCGTCTGGAGCTCGTCCTGAAACACACACGGCAGGGCACCGCGGTCCCCCACGCCACCACCCCGGTAGCGCTGATGATCAGCCAGGTGGTGTGGGTGTGACAGCAGCGAGGGGGAAACGGCGGCGCTGATACTGCTGCTGCCGCTAGCCAGCGTTGCTGCCGCCGCCGGAGGGCTCATGGCCCAACTGCACAGCGACGCCGCGTCAGAGGGGCAGCGCGGCGGCGTCTCCCCACTGCGCAGCCGGCCGCTGTTGAACAACACCGGCGCTGCCGCTGCAGCTACGTCGTTAATGCCATCATGCTGGAGGTGGTGGGCGCGTAGCGGGCGCCGCCTGTGCTGAGCTGCAACGTCATCGTCGTCATCCGACATATCCAATACGGAGGTGATGTCACCGCACATGGGCAGCAGGTCGAGGTCAGAGCCATCCCAATCATCGTCGACGTCTGTGTGCATGCAGGGCGTGAGGTCGCCGCCGCCTGCGGAAACAGCGGAAACGGACGCGCAGGCGGAGGGCGTGTGCGCGGACGCCGCGCCGTGCTGATGGTCTACGCTGCTGCGAGCGCTCAGGCCTGCGAACAACGACGCCAGCGGCAGGCGCAGGCACAGGTGGGGCGCGTGGGGCTGTGGCCCTCCCGTTGCCACAGCAGCAGCGATGCCGACGCCCGCGCCGTCCGCCGCCGCGTTGTGTGCCATCGCCGACACCTCCCGGCAGAAATCGACCGGGTGAGTCAGCATCGGCTGCGGCTGCATGAGCGCGGCCGGCGCAGCGGCCGAGTCCGCAAAAAACGTGCTCTGCAAAAACTCAGCACATGTTTTCGCGTCGGGCGTTGTGTCGGCATCAGCGGCGGCACTGCCTTTGCTGCCGCGCCGGCTGCGGTGCCCCCCCTCCCTTGCCTGGCTGCTGCAGGATGGCATGGAGGCGGGGGATGGCGCGCGTGGGAGTGTAGCAAGGGAGGCGATGGTGGGAGCTCGGGGGGAGGAGCTGCAGCCGGGCCCAAGCGTGGCGGGCAGTACCACAACGATGCCGGCGGTGCCAGGCAGTACACCCGGATGCTGCACCACCTCAATCTCCGCCTCGCCGCTCGCTGCCGCTGCCGCATTGCTGTTGCTGTCCTGCTTGCGGGTGCCCGCACCGCGACCGGCCTTGGAAGACGCGCCGCCCGTAGCTTCCTTGGCCTTGCCTTTCCCGCGCTTGCCGGCGGGGGAATTTTGACGGCCGTGCTGGTGCTGGGTTGGGGCGTGGGCGTGGGGCGTCTCGGCGCCTGCGCAGCTGGCGGTGTGCGAGGTGGTGCGGGGCGCGGCGTGGGAGGCAAGGTCGAGGAGGCTTGAGGAGGCAGAGGGGGGACCCGAGGAGGGGGCGCTGGAGGAGGCTGACTGCTGGTTCACGCCGCATGCCCGCTGCTGCTGGCCGTGCTGCTCCTGCTGCTGCTGCTGGACGGCCGTGGCGGCAGCGGCGCTGAGCGCGTTGCCGAGGCGTGACGACACGTGCGTTGTACCGCGCTTGGCGGAAGCAGGCCCTGGTGTTGCCTTCTCGCTGCCTCCTGCGTTGCCCTGCTTGCCTTTCTTGCTCCCAGCGTGGCCGGCTGCTGGCGCGGCTGCTGCGGGCGACGCCGGCGATGCGGCCAGTTGCGGTTGAGGTTGAGCCGCGTTCCCACCACCCTCACCGCCAGCAGCAAGCGATCCTTGCTGGCATGCAGCACCAGCAGTGACGGAGGCGGGTGCCTCCGGGGTGACGCTGGCGCATCGCTGCTCCCAGGCGCCCCCGGCGGCAGCAGGTGCCTCGGGCACACATGGGGTCCCAGCAGCAATGCCATAACCACTCGTCGCGCCAGTGCTGCTGCTAGGCGCCATTGCTTGGGTGCTGCTGCTGATCCCCGGCAGCATCCGGGCAAGCGCGTCTGCTGGTAGAGCGTCATCCGGCGAGATTATGGCTAGGATCATGGCGGGGCTCAGGCCAGCCGCCAGCATGCGGGTCGTCAGCCTGCCAGATCATCATTAAAGCAAATGGATACAAGGAACAGTGCTGTGGGTGCAAAGGAAGTAAAGGACACGGGATGCAGCAAGGCCCAGCAGGCTTGAGATAGCAGAACAAGAGCATGCAGCTGCGACCGACACGCCCGCTTTACACAATACGCCCGCTTTACACAATACGACACGCTACTGCGTTCCAGCCCGCCCAGCACCCTGTACAGTCTCCCTCCCCCTCCCAAAATGTGACTGCCAATGCATCCACCCACCTGAGCTGCTCTTTCCCCACCGCCGCCTCCACCTCCTGCAGTTCGTGCTGCGCCGCATCCTGCAGCACTGCGGACAGCTCATGGCGGTGAAGCGCCTCCGCCTGCACAGCACGCAACCCACCAGCAGAAGCAGCAGGTGAACCAGAAGCAGAGCCATTATCATGCAGCTATTGTGTAGTTGCCATCATTGTTGTTCACGTCAGCAGCACCGCTGGGATATCTTGTCCGTGCTTGTACGACGCCCAACGCTTCAGTTCACATCCAGTTAGCAATCAATCCAAACAATGCAATCAAAGAACAGCAGCGCTTCAGTCCTCATCCAGAGGAGAGTGCCTGGCCTCGGCTGGAAAGCTCCAAAAGTTGAAAAATAACTAAAACGATCTATGATAGCCCTTCACGACAAGGCATGCTGCCATAGACGTTCCCCAACACCCGACACCGCATGCGCACCTTGCTCAACGCTTGTCGCAGCTGCTTGTTTTCGGCCTGAAGCCGCGCCGGCTCTGCGGACACCGCCCCAGCGCCGTCCTCGGCTGCTGCCGCCAGAGCTGCTAGCGGCACCGTCGCCGCCGTGCCACTGGCATGGTTCGCAGCGTCAGGGGCATTTCCGCATTGTCCTTCGTAAGCCGACGCACACTCCGTATCAGCGTTGTCATGGTGTGCGGCGCCGTCCTGCTGAGTGGGCATGGAACCGACCGCAAGCTGTTCTGCTGCACGAACGTCAGTAGCGGGGGAGGTTTCCGAGGTGCTGCAGGCAGAGGGTGGGGTTGGCTGGGCAAGAGGCGGGCGCTGGTCGCACGACGCCTGCGTAGGTTCGACGCCTGCGCACGCCACATCCAGCGGTATGGTTTCGCCGGCTGCAGGCGCAGTGCTTGCATCGGCTGCAGAGTCCGGGGTCCCTGCCTCGCCCACCGCCTGCTGCTGCTGCTGCCGCTGCTGCGTGGTGCTGGCAGGGGACGGTATGCTGGCTGCACTAGCGTACGTTGCAGACAGAGACAGTCCACAACGAGAACCTTGCGGAGGGGCGGGAGGCGCCTGCTGGCGTTGTGCGGGCGAGGGCGAGCGGCGATTGCTGGGATTGCTAGGCGACAGCGACGCTGCCGGCGCCGGAGAGGCGGGGCGGACGGCTGCGCCCGCACCACCGCCAGCACCAGCAGCGGTTGGGGTGGCGGGCAACGCAGGCGGGTGAGGCTCCGCCGCCGATGATGCTCTGTCCGCCGCCGCTGACGGCGCAGTGACAGCGGGGGGCGTGCTGACCGCCCGGGCGGCTGGCGGCGGCGTCGGTGGCTTGGCAGCAACCGGTACAGCCGGCGTGGGCTCTGCCGGTGCAGGTAGCGCAGCACCCAGCAGTGCTGCCTTGAAGCCAGCGCCGCCAGCAGACGGGGCCGCAGAGGGTGGCAAGGACGAGGAAGAGGACGAAGATGTCTCCACAGCCTGCATATTTACAGCAGGCGACGACAATGCCACGGGTACAGCCGCCGGTGCCGCTGCCGTGCTGCTGCTGCTTGCAGGAGCGCTTGGCGCTGCGGGTGCCACGGGCGCGGGCCTGGCCTGCGCCTGCTGGCCAAGGCTCCTCTCCAGCTGCTGCTGATGGTACAGCATCGCGATGGGAACCACGAGCGTGGAAGGCCGCTCCTGCGAAGACGCGCGCATGCCGCGCTGCTGGTGATGCTGCTGTGAGGCGGAGGAAGAGGAGGAAGAGGCCTGTGACAGCGACCGCTGTGCGCCCCCATATGACGACGAGCTGCTGCTCTTGGCCCCGCCGGCGGTCCCCTGCGGCGCGGGCGGCAGCGGCGCGCCTTTCCTGCTGCTGCGGGCGCCGATCACAGTGGTCCATTCGGCGCTTGACCCCGGGGCGTCACCGCCGTGCGCAGCAGCAGCAGCGGGCGCAGCTGCTGGCGAAGACACCCTCTGCTGCCAAGCCGTGCCGGCAGGCGAAGCATTACTAACGCCCATGCACGTGTTTGCGGGCGCATCTGCAGGAGGGGCCGATGTAAGCTGCGTGTCCGTGGGGTTCGTCCCATGTCCTGCAGGACTGGTCGGCCGCTCCAGATGCTGCGCCAGCAGTGTCTGCTTCGCGCTCTTACCCGCCGCTGCCAGCGCAGCACCTGCCGTGCTAATGGGGAACTGGGAGCTGCCGCTGCCGCTGGCGCTGTGGTGTGTGCTGGAAGCAGGGGCAGTGGCGGCAGCGGGAGGGGGCTTGGCAGTGGCGGCGGCTGCTTTCTTGACCTTTTTCTTTGCAGCCTGCATGCGCATACCCATAAGACAGTAACATGCCTTCAGACAATGTGAAGGCAAGGATGCGACTTATCGAAGGCCGTCTGGGGCTGCGTTGTTTCCTTCCGTGTTCAAGGCCGGGCATAACTTCACGCACGCACGCACACCGTCACAGCGCAAGTTCATGCGCACATGCACACGCACAGCGTCAAGGCACAAGTTCATGCGCACATGCACACGCGCAGCCTTATTGCCAACGGCCCACCGGCTTCGCGTCGTTTCCCATGCGCCATGACCGCGGCTGCCACCATACAAACACTGACGCACATTCCGCACCTTGCCGCTGCCTTCGGAGCTCGCCCCCTTGCCTCCCGCACCGACGCTGCTGCCGGCCTCCGACGCCGCCTCTTCCTCCGCCAGCAGGCTGGCCAGCAGGTCGCGCTGCCGCGCCGCCGCCACCTCCTCTAGCGCCGCCAGCCGCCCCGCCAGTGCCGCCCGCACCGCGCTGCCCTCGGGCGCGTAGTCCAGCACGGATCGGCCGCGCCGGTCGCGCTGCGCGATGGCGGCGCCCGCATCCAGTAGCGCGTGCGCCGCATCGACGGCGCAGTTGCCGGCGGCGAACATGAGCGCGGAGCGGCCCAGCGCGTCCTGCAGCTCCAGCGTGGCGCCCGCCTCTAACAGCACCTGTTAGCCATGGGTCGAGTGCCACGGTAGTAAGATGGTTATTACACAGTTCGGTTTCTAATGGGAAACACGGTATGTTGCCGCTCCCTATTCCTGGCACAGCCACCACAGCAAAAACGTGGGACCAGGACAGTAGCATCCTACAGAATGGCGCAAGATGTGCGTTTGGTGAGCGTAGAGGTGCATTTCCACGATGGCTCGTTATGTCACCCCGCTCAGCTGCACACACGCTACACCCCAATTGCACGCCCCCACCCTCACCCCCTCACACACACACACACTGCCTGGCTGCACGCCCCCCACACCTGAACCCCCCGCCCCCCACACACCTGCCCGCCCTCTATGACCAACGCTTTTCTGACACCCACACACCCACACGCACCTTGAGCGCATCGGTGCTGTTGGCCGCCGCCGCCAGCATGAGCGCGCTGCTGCCGTTGGGCGCCCAGGTGTCGGGCACCGCACCGTCGCGCAGCAGGCGACGCATCGCCGGCACCGCGACCGTAGCGCCGCCGTCGCCGGCGCAGGCCAGCAGCATCGCGTTGAGCACCTCGCCGCGCTCACACGTCACCGCCACCTCCACAGGCGTCTGCCCGCGTGCGTTGCCAATGAGGCAGGCCGAGGGGCAGGCCTGTCATGGACGGCGCGCACCACGCCAGCAGCACCACAGCAGGAGCGTTCAGTCCAAGTCCAAGTCGCACCCGCATACCGTATGTGTGTCGCGGGTATGTTACCAGTATGCTGAATCATACGAGTGTCGGTCAAAAGGCCCATGCCCCCCCAGGTTGTCTCAGTTGCACCTGTACATTGGATTCCATGCGTTGCTGTCCTGCCCAATGCATGCGCGAGCAAGTAGGATAATTGCACCCACTCCCGCTGTTTTCAAGGCTGTCTGGCATGTACATAAGGCCAGTGGACCCAGCTGAGAACCGCTCGCACGCTCAGCACGCACATTCAGGCAATTCAGACAGCCCAGCGCGCTGATGCAGCACATACCGGCAAGGCCCACCTTTGTGATGTTGTACGCGCACATGGGGTGGCCGTGGATGGCCGCAAAGTGTAGCGGCAGGTCGCCCGCCGCGTCCCGCGCACAAGGGTCCGCGCCGGCGGCGAGCAGCGCGTCAACGCACGCCTCATGGCCGTACCCTGCCGCGTAGTGCAGCGCGCCGCGGCCCTCGGCGTCGCGCCGGGCCGGGACGTCCTTGCACGCAGCCAGCGCGGCGGCGAGCTGCTCCGCCAGGCCCAGCTTGGAGGCGGCGACCGCAGAGGAGAAGGCGGCGGCGCCGGCATCACTAGGGGCAGCCGCGGCGGTGCAGGCGGGTGCGAGCGCTTGGGATGCTGCTGTTGATGACGGGGATGATGACGAGGACAATGCAGCACATGCAGTTGTGGCCGGGGTTGCAGGCGAGTTCGCACACGCCGGCCCACTGGCGGCGCTGTACGCTGGTCCTAAAGCTGAGGGGGCTGAGGTGTGGGCCGATGCGCTGGTCTCGGGTGCGGTCGGCACTGGTTCCGGAGCAAGGTTCCCCGACGACGGCGCGGCCTCGGAAGGCAAGGCGGCGCTGCAGGCAGCAGTCGCAGGGGAGGAGGAGGCACCGAGGGCGAGGAGGGTGAGGCCGCTCAGCGCAAGGCCTGTGGAAGACAAGAGCTGATCCTTCAGGAGCTGCTGTTGCTGCTGCTGCTGCAGAGCGGCTGTAGCGAGCCTGGTGCTGTTCTGACCGTGGCGCCGGCCGCTGCCAGCAGCCGACGGCGCGGCACAGCTTTCGTCAGCCACCGTATGGCTTGAGAAGGACGCCTTGGGTGGCGCGTCTGACTGCTTGGGCATTGCAGTTCCATGACCGCTGGCCTTAGTCATGCATGTATCACCGCAGCTGACGGGGCCTGACAAGGTCACTGCTACTGCTGCTTCAAGCAACGCCGAACAGGGGAGCACAGCTCCTCCAATCTGCTTGTCCAGCAAGGTTCCCGCTTCAGGTGGGTTGTGGTGGCGCGGTGAGACCGACGTGTCAGAAGCCCCGCCTCCTGCTGTTTCAGGGGCAGATTCCGGCGAGGAGTGGCTTCCTGCTGCCACAACGGCGCGGAGCGGATGATGAGGCTGAAATGAAGGGCCAGTAGCGCAAGGGGTTTCCTCTGTTTGTTGCGCGGTAACCATGTTGGTGCTCTTCGCCGCAGTTTGCGTGCTGGGACAGACCGACTCGTCGGCGCAATTGGCATCGGCGCGGTCACCCAGGCTCAAGGACAGGGGGATAGAGCAGGCTTCCACGACCTGTCGGTTTGTTGATGTGGCGTGGTCGCAGCTGTACGGTGCCGTATCGGTCCACAGCAACGGTTCCGGGGCCGGTTGCTGTGCTGGTGCCTCTGCAGGCTGTCCGCTGGAAGTCAGGTGAGCAGGATAAGCCCAGTCCTTGACAGCAGCAACCTGAGGTTCGGGTTCTGGCGAGCTACTGGGCCCTTGTGCCATTTCACAGTCAGAGAGCGCAACGTCATCGTCCGAGGTCGTGCTGACATCCAACGCTGCGCCTGCGTCAGACTTCGGCAAAGAGCCTGTCGGCTTGTTGCCTGCCGCTGAGGCGGCAAGGACAGCTCGCAGCTCCATGCAACGCACAGCCGCCGCACTTCCACAGCGGCCCACGATAAGCATATGCCGCGAAACGGTGTGCGTATGTGCGCGAAGTGGGCGCCCGATGCTTCCGCACGCAGGTCGGACGCCTGGCAAACACCCCGCCGTGTTGCTGCCAGGAGGTAGAAGAACGTGTGCCCCAACTTGAGGGGACCAAGCCTCACTGACCATGGGGCGGTCCAAGTTGCTGGGCCTGCTGGGCTGGGTGTTCAGCTGCGGAGGAGGCACACGTACACAGTTGGTCAGCTTGGGTGGCCAAAAGACTGGCCACAAGTGCGTTATATCCCACGCACGCACGGAGCTAGCCAGTACTGACAGATGCTTCAAACACGGAGGGGCTGCAATGTGGTTTTTGGAGGGAGTCCCCCAGGTAGAGTGCCTTAATGGTTGCCCTCCGTAGGGGAAGCGGTCGAGGTCTCGCAGGGTCAGCTCAGCGCTGCAAGCTATGTCGGTGCAAAAATACAAAAGTCCCAACGCACTGGGCAAGCCCAAGAAGCCGACCAATGCTGTTTGTCAAACAAATGAGTCGATCCTCAAAAGTGCAGGGGTCAACGTGCAAAAATGTATCCCGCGAGTCGCGCCAAAGTCCCAGATGCTTGCTCCGAGTATGAGGACCCTCCCATGCAAGTGGCGGGACTGACTGTCCACGTATCAGTGCACTAGTCAGGGACCTGTGTTCCCAGACTTCCTCCCACACCCTCTTTTGGCGCCCTTTATTCCCGACACGCTGTGCGAGACCCAAACAGTGCAAACTACAGGGGAAACGGCACTACACAAGGATGGTATTCGTGCCCATAAGTTCTTGAAAACTCAACATTCCACTCTGCTGCTGACCAGGGTTTGGCCAAGTCCGTGCAAAGAAGCAGCATCGCAGGCGAAGATGTGCACTGAATAAGTGTTGCTGCAAACTACGGTTACGCAAACACTGCACTGCGCGAGCAGCGGGGCATACCTTGCAATGCCTCCAGCAGAGAGGAGGTCTCCAGAGTCCATCATCTCAGCGTCCGGAAATAACGGTGCGCACTGATGCTTAGCGTGGCGTGATATTTAGACGGTTCAGTTGCCTTTGTGGGCACATCTGGAGCGCACGCAGCGGATAAGACTTGATAGCGAGACTGCCGACAGCAGGAAGACAAAGAATCTGGCCTTGTCGAAAAAGGTGTGCCAATGTGAGCCAGCTAAAGCATCCAACCACGCTGCTGATAACTCGAGATACTACTGGGTGCAACACCACCCATTATGTTGATATGCACAGCCTCTGGAACGCTGCTCCCCCTCAGTACGCACCGGCCTGCACCCGCTCATCTCCAGACCATTCACAGCCCCTCATTACTGCAAATATGACGCTCTCGGACACACTAACCCCGGCCATGGCCGTGCTGAGTGAAGGGCTACAGCTGTAGCAGGTTCCAAGCTGCAAAGACCGCTGCGATTGCTTGATTCTGCTACGCCCCACTTTACACTGGGTGATTCGACAAACCCAGTGCAGCTGCATAGCAGACCAACAATCCACGTATAATGCACGGTGCTACAGTGGTTCGTAGGGCAGGACGCGCCCAAAACTGGCAGCAGAGGCATGTGCACTTCGGGAACAGGAACAAGCAAACAACCGCATCCACGAGCCACAGAGAACAATGACTGCTATTGGTCACAGGCAGCGTTAGCGCTCGTGTACATTTGCCCAGGCTTAAGGTCTTGGCCTGTCAGGTGGTTTAATACCCCCCAGTGCGACACGAGCGCGATGCTGGTCTCTGGACGTTGTTTAAGCCAGCGCCGCAGGTCCGCAAGCCGCGCCTCATACACGCCTGCTGTGCACATATCAGAATTAAAGTGCTGTGAGTGAGCGGGGTAGTGAACGCATGTGTCGTCATGGCAAAGGTCTGACAAAAGCAACGTGCGACCGCGTGCGACACCGTCTGCTTGCGATGCACTGCCCATGCAGCACGGCAGCCAGCCAAATATGTGACGTCAGAAGGGCTTGTGGTGTCAGCGTTATCGTGCTTCTACAAGGCCTCACACGCGTGCCAGGCACGGTGAGCGCGGGTAACGCTGCACATACTGCACACACGGACGCACAGCATGGAGCTGCTGCGGTTGCAGGTGCCGCCACCAACACATGCATGGGATGAGCAAGCAGCCAAATAATCAACTCTTCCACATGCGCACATAACATGGAGGCGCGTTATGCATGCTGGTGTGGCGCCCAAGCCAGGGCGTGGGACGTCTGCTCGAGCGCCTGTTCATACAGTGTGGAAATACAACCCACATGCTGCACATTCAACAATACAAACGCATACAGCACGGCCATGGTGTCATGCAGGGGTGCGACGGCCAGCTTGTTTGAAGGGCGGGAGCAAGCTGTGTACGGACACGTTCAGTCGCACCTTGAGGCTCCTGCGTGATTGCGCCAGCCTTGCCCTGCCTGTGCTGCGCCGCTAGCTCCTGAGGGTACCACCACTCCTCCAGCATATCATGCGGGAATGCCACCCTTGACAGGAACGGACACGTGCAGCAGGTTCGGCAGTCAGGCAAACGACAGGCTCTTGTTTGCTTGTCTTTTCACAGAATGAGTGTTTTTCGAGGCACCCCTCCTTCGCTTGCAGGGTCAACACTGGGTTGCAAAACTCACTGTGGGAAATTCGTACGTAGTTCGCTGACAGGCCGCCCAACCTCGCTTGACAGCACCACCCGCTCCCGTAGCAGCGGATGAGCCACAATAGGCAGCTCAGAAGCACCAAATACTTGGAGGGCAGTCTCAAGGCACCTGCAAGAAACCAGGAAACAGCGGCGTGCCATATGTTTCGGAGCAGCGCCTGCTGAGCTTCAGTCAGCCAAGCTAAAGCGAGAAGGGCTCTATAAGGCGCACCACAGCAAGCGAACATATTTCAATGCCAAGACGGTCCTAAGTTGGCGCTGGCGTTGGCGCCCTTGAGCTCACGTGCACGCTCAAAAGCATAATTTGTCCAGCCATGCGCTCACCGTGTGAGCGGCGATACAAGGACCACCTGAGGCGCGGGCTCGAATATTGCCTCACGAGCCAATGTATCCACCTGTCTCCGGCCCTCACGAGATAGTCGCGCGTCAAACCTGCAAGTGCAAGAGCGTACTGCTTGGAGGTACGCCAGGCAGGGGCAAGTGAGAACGCTCACCCAACTGCTGCAGCACTTACTTACAGCATCGGGTCCCTCATCGGTTCTTGATGGGGCGAGCCGTAGCGGTGTAGCGCAAAGTAGGTGTTCATCTCAGACTCGCCGTGTCGCACGCAGTGCAACACCTTCACCACGGGTGACCTGGCTGTACTGTTGGAAGCCTGACAGACAAGTAACAGTGTGTTCCTTTTGCTGCGCTGCGGGTTTGTGCCTCCGTTTCTTCTGGAACGACTGTGCCGTGATGGGGCACCCTGATACAAGGCGAACATGCTGGCAGCGTGACGTGGCAAGCTGTGTGCACGGCGCAAGTATCCGCAAGGTAATAGAATACACAGGCATCCTGGTGATCTTGCCAGCACCTAATCAGCCGAGCACGTACAGGGTTATGGTGGGCGCCATGGTGAAAGCCCTTAATCGCGCGTGCATGGGCTGCAATGCGGCTGCAATTGCGTGCCACTGCGCGACCATCACTTGCGTGTGTTGCAGGTGCACAAGGTGCAACAGCGGCCGGTGGCGGCAGACAATCCTAGTGGCTATGGTTTGACAGGTTTGACGCCTTGCAAGTCCGCAGAACTGTGGTTTGGTACCAGTCCCTGCCCACATCCACCACAGCCCCCCACCCCCATGCGTCATGCTGTCATGCTGTTGTACCTCGTTCACGCAGGCAGGTGCGGGACCGTGCTGCTACCAACGCACGCTCGCCTGTGGCTGTCACAAGCGCGTGCATGTGCTCGCAATAGGGTAGTTAGGCCTAACTGCGGGTGTGGCAGGGTGTGCAACGGGCTGTGCCGTTGCGTACCAGCAAGGGAAGTAAGCACAGCAGGCGCATGAGGAACGGGGGTAGCGCACCAGCGGCCACTGGGTACACAGGGTGGTGATAACTGCAGGTTTGGGGCGGGGTTGGGATGCAGCTGTTGCGCCGCATTTTCAGGGGTGCGCTGTCTCACTTCTGGTGACTAACCAGAAAGTTCAGAGCGCATGCAAGTTACAGGTGCACACCCGCCGCCCTTCACAAGGACTGCGGTCACGCCATTAACGCAAGCCATCTGGCGGCCAGAGCAACGACAGGTCGCAAATGATCAGGCGTTGGCCTGAGTCGTCTCGGGTCTTCCCAGATGCATACGTGGGAGAGGTGGCTAGCAAGCGGCCACAAGAACCAAGGCCACACACGCAGGATTGAAGCACTGCGCGCTCTATTGTTAGCAGCAGCTAGCCCACACAGGATTGAACGTAGAAGGCGCTTACTGCTTATTGCGCGGAAACACCCAAACATGCCATGTGCTCCCATCACTGCCCAAACGTGCGCGCACACCATTTTGACACGGTGACACACTTGCCGACTCAGCCACAGAATGCCTACCAGCACACCACATGCTGCGGAACCCAAAGTGACGCTTGGGATTAAATCCACGCATGATTGACTGATAGCCTGCGTAGGTGTCATGTGACTCATGTCTCAACACGTCGCTCGAGACCATAGGGAGTTTTGTTTTGCTTGCACACGCTCATCCACGGGCATCGGTGGTTCCCAGCAAAGGGGCAGAGGCTAACACCGTAGGCAGAGACAACCTACAAACGTTCATGTTGGAGCGATGTACTGTTAGCAATGTGAAGGTTGGATACCGGTAAGTGGCACTGCCATGATAGCCAAGAACCGCATGGTGCACCCATACGATGCTTTGTTAGCTGTGTACGGCAATGCCGCAAGCATGTTGGTGTGGGTTGAAACGCCTACGGCCTAGCCTGCGTGCTGCATGCATGCAATGCTCAGGGGGTTGGTGTAAAGTGGCGCCTCAAAGGTGCACATCACTTGCAGCCACCGCGGCAACCCTGCCATCACGCAAGGTGCAGATGGGCATGCAAGCAGTGCAGGCGCCATGCGCTGTAGGCAGTACGAGCATCCTCCAGGCCATCAGCTCGCAGGCTGGCCAGCACCATGCTGTAAAGCATAGCGCGTGCTGCCAGCCCCTGCCTGTCAGTTCACCAAGGTGGGGCGCAAGATAGGCTAGCCGCAGGGACACCTACCCTTGTGAAACGTTGATCCAAGCAAAATCGCGTGAGGGAGTTTGCAGCGGGGGCATTCGCAGTCAACTAATCGATTGGGTTCAAGCTTGACAGGCTTGTGAGGCCAGCAGGCAGGGTCAGGCTTCTTAGGCTGCTCAGGTGTGTGGTGAACAACGCCGACGCAAGCGCCCCTACCGCGCATCCCCGCACCTCCTGCTGAGGGCAAAGCCTCAGCACTTGCAGCGCACTGAGGCCCGTGGCAGCTGCCAGCGCGTTGAACGCCGCTGAAATGCCCCAGGGATCACATATCATCGTCGGCAGGTGCAGCTCGGTCAAGCCGTACAGGTGGGTGCCGTGCCGCAGCATCGCCGCAACGTCCGCGCCGGTGTACGCAGAGTTGCCTGCGAGGTTGAGCTTGGTGAGGCGGAGGTGCGGCGAGACGGTGAGCGTGCGCACCACACGCGCAGTGCTGGTGTGACTGTGGAGATCAGAGAAGCAGTTGCTGAGGTCCAGCTCGCGTAGGCGAGAAAGGCGTGTGTGCTGAAGCTGCGCGCAAAGCTCAGCGTTATCAATTTCACTGCAGAATTGTGCTCCTGCCAGGTTCAGGCTGGTGAGCGAGGACACGAAGCAAGCCGAGGGTATGACCCCAGGCCAGCCAGGAGAGTCAAAGGTGCAATCACTCAGGTCAAAGTGCTGGATGCCCGACAGGTGTGTGGCTGCTGCCAGCGCTGCCGCCAGCGACCGCCAGCCGCCCGCATCGCTGCCCGCATTCTTCTCAGAAACGTTGCTCGACAAGCTCAGCCGCGTCAAGCCTGTCAGGTTGGAAGCGGCCAGCAGCGCCTTGCCGAGATTCTCAACGCGCCGGTCGCTCATGTTGCAATCGCTCAGGTCCAGGTGTGTGAGGCTGGCCAGGGACGGGAAGCATAGCGTTCGCAGGATGATGTGGGTGGGCACAACGTGCTCGTCGATATGTAAAACCGGGTTGCCGATCCCGCGCAAGTCCAAGGCGCGTAGGCTGGACAGCTTGGAGAGGAGCGCCTCCAGCGCGAACGCGCACTCAGCCTTCGTCGCACAGGGGTCATCATCCCAGCCGTTGAGGTTGATGCAAAGGTGCGTGAGGGAGGCGTGGACATGTGTGCTGTTTCGCAAGCCAGCTAAGGCGGAGATTGTGGCCGCGGTGCCGAGGTGTGGCCTCATTAATTCAACATAGCTGAGGTGCGTGAACGAGGCAGGCAGCGCCTGACCAGGGCGTTGGTAGGGCCAAGCAACGTCGGCGCCGCCCAGCTGCACTGCCCGGCCGCTGGTGCGCATGGCGGTGACGCCATGCGTGTAGCATTCACGCCAGAACTTGCAGACCAGCCTCACGCCCTGCTTCACGCGGCGGGGTGCGAGGATGAGCTCCAGCACCTCGTCCGGCAAGAGGCTGAATGGAAAGGTGTCGATTGCGGCGCAAAATGGGTCCATCTGTTGGCTGTGTGGTGGTTTGTGGGTAGCGGTAGCCATACTGATAGCCTGGCTCGGGTCTACAGCAGATGCGCTGTTGGTAGCCAAACAAGGTAACGACGCAGGCGAGCCCACGCTGATAGATAGGCCTCAGTTCAAGAGGAACCTGCAGCAAGCAGATGGACCGCATGTGCAACAACAAGATTGGTGGAGTGTGTTAGGGAGACAGAACTGCGGGCGTCTGTGGCCACAGGATTGCACAGATAGCACAGAGCAACATGCAAGCGGGGCCCTTCAATTGGCCGTATGAAAATTTGCATGCATGCATGCTTGGGACAATGCGCAGGAGATAATGGGTACGCCATGGTGTGCTTTCTTGTACTCCACACACACAGAGCCACACACATGTACACGGGAATCACACGGCATGCCCCTTGGGCGCTCTTTCTGACACATGTATCGAGCTCAGCTCGCGGGCGCATCATACGCAACCTTGTGCGCACTTAGCCGCCGACCATGCGCGGCGACTCAAATCTGGCGGCCTGGTTGCAGGAAGTTGCGAGAAGGGTCTGCAGCCTTAAAAGCACTTGCCAAGCCGTGTTGTGCCCAGCCGGAGTTACCACACAAACGTATTCAGTCTCAAAATACGAACGAGCCGCTGCGACACAGATACAGACTTGGCGTAAAACAAAGGGTGCTAAACAGGGCTGTCAGGCATGTTGTTTGGAAGGACATGGTAGGAAGGCGAGTGCAGACGATGCTGCGTTTGATAAAACAGCTGTAGTGGCTGTGACCTTCGAGCCCGTTGCCGTGGCGTTGGCTTTAACCAAACCAAACGAAACCAAACGAAACCAAACTGGTAGAAGCGCCGTTTCCACTGAGAAAATGCCTTGCATCAGCAGGATGGCTTGCAAAGTGCACTTATCAAACTCCAAGGCTTCAGCTGGAAAGCATATAGCAGCAGGGCGAGCGCGTGGCTTGGTTGCACTGGCACACGACCCCTGCCGTAGGCGCATCATTAGCATAGAAGCGGAGGGCTGCAAGCCCCTGGATGTTGTAAGTATTTGCTACCGGTAGTGCCGATAAGCGTTCCTGCCTACCGGTGAATTTTGCTGCCGTTGGCTTGACAGCTGGACTGACAGTGATACCACTGTGTGTTGAGTATGGAACACGGCAGTGACTGTGCACAACTACAAGTCTGGTCACACAAACCTGCCGCACCAGCGTGCCGAGGCCTCAGTTCGAATGGGGCAGGGCGGTGTCAGACTGGCTCTGAGTGTCCTACTTGCCTGCAGCACAGGACAGGTCACACCGCAGAGAAGCACAAGGGAGCATCGTCACAAACAGTTCCCTCACCACGCAGCCCAGTAGGCCAGCACGAGGACGCCATGCTTCGCATCAACGTGTTGGCGGGAACTTGCGACTGCGCGCTCCAAACATCCTTCCCTGCTCCAGCTTACCAGAGCCGTCCTCTCCGTTGTTATTCGGAGTGTTGGTCACTGCCGTACAGCAATCGTAAAGCGTTAGAATTGGCTGCACCAACATCAAGCGGCAGTGAACGACGAGAATGTGGCAGTATCACAGCACCCGCACTGTGACAGCAAGACTACAGAGTTGTTGCCTTGCTTGATGGATGGAGAGTCAGGGCTTACTGAGAGACAATTGAATTAACAAGTGGGGCTACAACCCCTGCACGTGATCCATGCAGGGGCGCATGCGCTACATGCGCGACGTTGGCGACGTACACCGCACCGGTCAGATTGCGCTTGAAATGGTGCATCCCACCGCGGGTGTGACCGTATGTCAAGCAACGTGTGGAGGGCGGAGCGATGGTGTGTGGGCTGTGTGCTGGGTGTATGCTAGTATGCTACAGAAGTGGTGCCCGACAGCCCTGCCTGGCTGGGTGGCACACAGGCACTCGTCACAGCACGCGACACAGCCCGCAGGGACGGCAGGTCCCCTAAACCACAGCCTGGCAGCGAGGTGTATCATCACACCACTTCATAAACAGCAGATCCCCATGCAAGACATTGCTACTTACCTGCTGACCGCTCAGACACGTGCGTGTTGCCCTTGCAGCAGGGCACGTTTGGCAGGTGCCGCACGTGCCCATGCAAACGGACACAGGTATGTATGCAGAGCATGCAGAGTGCGGACTGGATGTGTCGAGCCTTAAATCAAGGAGGTAATCATGCTCATTTCTTCCTGGCGCGAAAGTGACATGAGCAGATGCACAGTAGGTGCCCTTTTCCTCATCACTCATCATATGCATGAAGTGCACGATAGTGCCGAATGTGGTAAACTGGGAAAGCTGAACCTGAGGAACGCAGTGTGCATGCCCCGTCCCAATTTATCGTCTGGAGTGGCTGTGTGCTCGGCTTCACCACATGGCTTCATGGCACGGCGATCGCTCGCATTGTTGCAACTGCCCATGCATGCTCTCTGCAACATGAGCACCGTCGCCATTCATCGCAGCCCTATCCCACAGCTAGCTGCACGCAGCAGGCACCCACCCACCAGCCCCCGCTGACAAGGGCTAGACTGCATGGCTCAACATCTCCATGTAAAGGGTTGCATTGGGGTATGCCCGTATGTGGACTGGTGTGTTGAAGCTGACTATCAGCGAGGCTGTGTGGTCGCTGGCTCGCGGCTGGGTGACCTACCAGTAGTCTCTTTACATATCAGTAAGGAGCGGCAAAATACCGTATTTCACCAAAAAAGAACCGTATAATAACCGTATAATACCGTATTAATAACCATATACCGTATTGTTGCCATCTGAACTTTATGCGTTCGGGCTGAAATTTTGCTGGTGTGTTCTGCATGGTGTATGCTTCCTGCCCACACATAGCTGGCACCAACGGGAGGCCATTTGAGTGTCACAATCAGGGGTGGTGTACAGGCAGCAGACGCGGGCGCGGTGCATGCGGTGCGATGCGCACCATGCAGCACACAATGTGGCATGGTCTGTGCGAATGCATCGTGCCCGCTCTGGGGACAAAGCTGTGCAGTCAAGTGTTGTGCCTGATGATCATGAAGCAGAAGGGCTGCACTTCATGCAACTGCACAACACTTCGCGTCGCGCAAAACATGTATGGCGCGTTCGCTCACTGAGTCAACAGCTCGAGTCTTTGCCGTCGTCGCTTGCAGCCTATGCAGACTGCTGGCGGTTAGACATACGCCGGGACTTTTCTTTGGCTTCCAAGGCCTGTTGGTGCTGCCCAGAGAGCTTGTGGCAGTCCCTGTTCCCTGTTCTTGCTGATGCTCGCTCGCATCAATCGTGCAGCTAATGTCCAAGCGGTTGCGCTTGCACTTTGACACACCGATACCGTCCGAGTTCAGGATTGGCTTGCAAGCTCATATCCAGCTATTTCATTTATCTTTATAAGCTCAGGAAGCTCGTCTGGGGCAACTGCTTGTTTTGGCATGGTTGATGGTCACGTTTGGGCTCAGCAGCGCCCCTGCGACCTTTGACTTGGAACTCGTTGTACACCACAAAACACCTCAAAACCGCAGCCAGCAGCAAGGGAAACACAAAATCATCCACGACTAGCTTTATGGCAGGCCCACTCCTGCGCTGGGATGCGGTTTTGAGATCGGCCTGTATGGTTGGGCCTATACTGTACCGCACAACTATACTGTATAATAACCATATAATACCGTATACCATATAATACCCTATTAATATGGTTGCCGCTCCTTACATGTCAGACAATACAGCTAATGCAGCGTGCCGCTGTTTGCGACCAAGCGCATCGTTCACTTTCGGGAAATTGACGCTCAGCACCCAGGAGCCAGTTCAATGCGAAGGCAAGGGAGAAGCATCGGGCTGATGGGGTCCCTACGCTTGTAAAACAGGCAGAAACTCCATGGATGAGGCTGCATGCTACAGGGGGCCTCGTAGGGCCAGGCCCGCCTAGTGTGAAGCCCATGCGCATGCACTGCTGGCTGGCGTGCAGGCAGGCGTTTGAGTGCGTAAGGAAGGTGCAACAGCGACTATGCGGTTGAGCTCAACAAAGGAGTGATGTGCATACAGAGTTGTCACCACGGAGTGAAGGAATGAAGCAAGACTGAACAAACTGGCGGTCTCGAGACTCAACAGCTGATGAGCGCTACAAGGCAGGACAACAATAACATCAGGTATCAGAGGCCATTGCCCGTCGGTGCGGGTGGTGCGGTGGTGTGGTATTTACCAAACAGTGCAGCCAACACTGGCGGCTGCAGTTGCGCCTCCACTCCGTTGCAGCAGGAAGCAGCCCGGCATGAGCTGACGCACTACTCACCACCCACACCCACCACGCGCTTCAGGCAGGCGGTCCTTCCAATGTATGCGCTACCGCATCTACTGTTGCGGCACTCTCCCGTGCTACTTGCGGTGCCGGCTGCGCAGGCTCTCAATGTAGCTCCGGAACCGCACGCTCGTCTCTCTTACTCCTCTGCGAGATTTGCATGCAGCAGAGCCTCATGCTGCTCCAAAACCACACGCGCGCTGCCGTCCTCGCCTCCATCGCCACCCACTGCTGCTGCAGGCTCCGACCGCACCCGCACGGAGCTCGTCCGCTTTCAGCCACGCCAGCATTGCGGAGTATACATCTGGCAGGCCAGCAGCGGCGGCGGGCAGCGTCCCTGCCGCATGCCGCTTGGCCAACTCCCTTAGCTGCTCCACAACGCCCGAGCCGAGGGCCTGCTTCGGCCGCGTCGCGTCCTGCCACCCGCTGCCGCGCCGTCCCTCGGACACGCCGGCATGCACTGGCTAGCTGCGTTCGGCAGCCGTGGACAGCATCGGCGTGTCTCTGCAGTGAGTGATCAAGCCAGAGTGCATGCATCACACAAAGTGTTTTCTCCGCGACGCCGCGCTAGCACCCCTCCAGGCCACCCCATGGCATGTTTGGCATCCAGGATATCATCATCATGCCGGGTTGAGCGCAGCGCAGTACCACCGTTGCTGGCGGAGCTGCAAGGCTAGGGTGTGCTGGCTCGAGCAGAGGTCCAGGGTGTTGGACTCGGTCATGACTTCTTTTTTTGGGCAGCCCTCAAGCAGGGCCACAGACATAACACATGAACCAGTCCACATGCACGCGCGACTTACACGCTTGGTTGTCCGCACAGGCTTGTACAAACGCCTGTTCACAATTGCGCAGAGCTCCTGTACTGCACTGCCATTGTGTGATTAGTCAGCACTTACGTCAGTTGCCCACTTACCTCACTCACCCGTAGCCAGCTGCGCAGTGTACTACAGTGCACTACACCAGTGTACTACAGTGCACTACACCAGTGTACTACAGAGTACTACACCAGTGTACCGCCAACCACACTCACGCCATCCCTTGCTTGCACGAACGCGCGCAGCGCATGCACGCGTGCATGCCCGAGCTTGTCACCCCCTTCAAGGATGCGTACTTGAAGGGGGCGACACCAGCAGGACGCCTGCATGCTTGTATGTGCACTATCACTGCCACCAGTGCATGTGTGCAGCTGCTTCACCGCCCCATACACCGGCCTTGGCTTGTAACGCCAGCTCTGGTCAGGGACGGCGGACAGCAGCCCTTTGCTCACGCTTGTCGGTTCTGTCAGGCCTGAGGCAAAAGCAGGCGTCCACCTGCACACAGTGCCGTTAGTGTCAGAGTGCAATTAGCGCCACATGCCAGGCAGGATGCACGGAGGGCGGATGCATGGAGGGCGGATGCACGGAGGGCGGATGCATGGAGGGCGGATGCACGGAGGGCGGATGCATGGAGGGCGGATGCATGGAGGGCGGATGCATGGAGGGCGTGACACGTATCGAGCTTCGCCTGCAGCATCTATCCATCGCCTTTGATCGCCATTGATGGCCTTCGGTTGTCGTTGCTATCGGTCATGCACGTAGCAAGTGCGTAGCTGGGCGTGCATCTGAACTGCAGGGAGGGCTGCTTGCATGCTGCGTGCCTCAAGCGTGCCACGTGCGCCACGCGCTAGGCTATCGTATCACGCTGTTTACAACAGTCTCTAGGGTGAGCATGGCTCTCCCGAGAGCCGTGCTCACACGCACAGGATGTTGTGTGACCGTTGTAGCTATTGCTGCCATATCCTGGTCTGAGCCTCTGGCTATACTGGTCCGGGTGATGTAATCTCTCTCTCTCTCTCTCTCTCTCTCTCTCTCTCTTGCAGCATCACGGGCGTTGGGGCGACACGCCAGCAATCTGGTAGGTACCGCATGATCATGCATGATTGACTGACTGCATGCGGCATGCAATTTGCAGTCTGCACAGCCGAGGGGAAGCCGCATGGTCGCTCGCTGAAGTCATTCTTGCTGTTGTTTACATTCGGCAAGGCAAGGCAAGGCATTCTAGCATTTGGCAAGACGTAGAGCAAGCGATTCACCTATCCCCTCAAGGGGTCATGCGTACCGCGCACACATGCAGAAAAACAACACATACAACAGCAGTGCATTATTGCGCATTACAGGAGCAGCTGAATGCCACGACGCATGGAGGGTGCCAAAAGCAACATCGCGCAGCAGGGCGGATTCATCGCTGCAGCAGGCAGCGCGTCAAAAGCAACATCGCAGGCAGCGTGTCGAAAGCAACATCGCGCAGCAGGGCGGATTCATCGCTACAGCAGGGAACAGATTACCGAGCGACGGTACACGCAGCAGATGCACGGTGCGCCGCCCCACAAACCTCGCTGTGTGAACCGCGCGCATGGAGGGCGTGGACACTTCAAGCAGCACGAGTGCCCACGCACACCCGCAAGTTGAGAGTCAGAAACAAAACTGTACGTCCTGCAGGTGCGGCACAGATTGGCATGCCACCGCCAACTGCCGCATCAACTTCTCATTGCATATGTCCATGAAGATGTAGCGCAGCCCGGCAAGGTGCGTTGAGGCCCGCAGCGCGTCACACAGCAGCGCGGCATTCGGGCAAATTGACGGCCCTCGCATCGCCAGCGTGTGGAGGCTTGACAGGGCTGTCGCAGCACGCAGAGCGGTGCCCAATGCCAAAAAGGCGTGTTTGTCCCAGCCGCAGCTATCGTCGACGATGTAGCTGATGCGCAGGTGTCGCAGCGCGAACAGGTGCCGGGCGCTGGGCAGCAGCGTGCACAACTGCTGCAAGCTTGCCAGCTCAAGGTCCCAGACACGCAGGCTCGTCAAGCTCCTTAGCACCGTACTGGAAAGCAGTGCGAATATTGACGATTGCAGCCCCACAGTATTTGACTGTGCATGACGTGGCAGGGGCCCACACGTCCCGAAACCCAGTTGACGCAGGCTGGTGAGGTTGGCGGTGGAGGCGCCCGCAAACAGCTCGACGAGCGGGTGCACGCCGTGCTGAGCTGCATAGCAGCTAGGCAGGAATAAGTCTGTCAGGCCGCTCAGGTGCTTGGCATGCAACGCCGATACAAGCGCCTGCGATGCGGACCCTGGCCTGAGCCAACCGCCTAAGCCCAGCACCTTCAGAGCGCTGAGGCCGGTGGTAGCCGCAAGCGCCTTAAACACCTCCACATAACACTCTGCCCAGCCCCTTATCCCGGGCAGGTGCAGCTCCGTCAAGCCATGCAGGTGGCTGCCCCGCCGCAGCATCGCCGCAACATCCGCGCCTGTGTCCACTGTGTTGCCTGCGAGGTTGAGCTTGGTGAGGCGGAGGTGCGGCGACTTGGTGAGAATGCGCACCACACGTGCTGTTCCACCGTCGGATTCAATACCGGTACCGAGCATAACGAATTTGCTGAGGTCCAACTCGCGCAGGCGGGAGAGGCGTGCGTGCTGATGAAGCTGTGCGCACAGCTCATCAACGGCTGAGAGCTGCGTCGTACCCATGAGCGACGCTTCAGCTAGGTTCAGGCTGGTGAGCGAGGACACAAAGCACGCCGTGGACTTGACGCGGGCCCATTCAGCAGCGTCAAAAGTATTGCCTGACAGGCTCAAATGCTGCATGCGGGGCAAGTGCGTGGCTTCTGTAAGCAACGCCTGCAAAGAGCCCGGTAGGGAAACACTGTGGGCCAGGTCCAGTCGCGTCAAGCCGGAGAGGTGGGTTTCGCTACGCAGCGCTTGTCCGAGCTCCACGGCGTGCTGCCAGGGTCCCATCGGGCAATAGCTCAGGTCCAGGTGCCTGAGGCTCACCAGGGACGGGCAGCGCAATGCCCTCACAATAATCGTGATAGGGTTAATTAAGCCCACGATGGCTGGGGTGGTTGGATGTGGGTGGCAAGTACTGCCCCACCACAGCACCAAGATGCGCAAACGGGACAGCTGGGAGATGAGCGCCGCCAGCGTTGTCGCACACGCTGTCTGCGCCCAAAACCAGTCATTATGCCACCCATTGAGGTCGACGTGAAGATGCGTGAGGGTGGCATGCACACGCGTGCTGCTACGCAAGCATGCAAGGGCTGCGATCGTTGCCTTGCTGCCAAGGTGCAGCCTGTGAAGCTGGATTTTGCGGAGGCGTGTGAATGAGTAGAACGAGTCAGGCAGCAGCTGAGCAGGACGTCCGATGTAGGGCCACACAGCACCCTTGCCGCCCAGCTGCATTGCCAGAGCACTGCTTTCCATGGCGGTTACACCATGCGTGTAGCACGTACGCCAGTCCTTGCAGACCAGCCTCACGCCCTTGTTCACACGGCGGGGTGTGAGGATGAGCTCCAACACATCGTTCGGTAGGAGGTTGAATGGAGAGGGGCCGGTAACCCCCGCATCCACCTGCTGTGCATGCGGCTCACCACCAGTCCATGCCCACGGCCACATCCACACCCACGTCCACAGCCACGTCCACAGCCACGCCCATGGCCACAGACACGCCCGTAGCCACGCCCACATGAGATTTCAATGGTTGACACTGTCAGCTGCTGCCGCTGATGCTGATGGCTGATGCTGATGGTAAGCTAGCGTGTTGGGCGTGGTTCAGTCATCTCATCATTAGCGCTGCCTTTCTTGTCTGCAAGCAGCAAGAGCCAGCGTGCGGTACAGTAGCCAGATGAGTGGTTTGAATGGGCTGAGGGGGCCAGGGGGGGTGAGTGGTAGGGGTATAGGGGTACAGGGACATGTTCCACTGGCAGTGACCCCTAGCGCAGTATTGTACTGGATACCATATGTACACATATGCATTGTAGTACACCCTGTTTGTGCTGGATGGGCGCAGAGAGACTGCGACCTATGAGCTTGCGTGTGTATATGCACGTTCTGGTATGCCGCCCACAGTGTACGGTACACACATACGACTAAACCCTGCAATGACGGCTTCTAACACACTCAGGTGGCGTCACACTGACACCGGCTGTGCTGTCACACCTGGTGCTGGCCCATGGGCCCGCGCGCTGGTGTGAACGATGAACCGTCGGACAGCACAGTCGAGCGCCTTCCAGTGACTGGGACTGGAGAAGAGGGGGAAGCACCAGCAGGACAGCAGTGAACTTGGAGAGCATACTTGGCTGAACGCGTTACGCAGGCAGCATAAACACAGTGGCTGTACGTGCTGGCGGCTCACGCTTCAAGATTGCAAGCGGACCAGGTGTGCTCGCTGCTGCGGGTGAGGGATTTCAACCTGCTCAGCAGCTGGGAGACACAGCAGAGTGGTATGGGCTCACAGGCCCAGCGTGCCCTGCTCACCTGCCAGCTCTCCGCTACCAGCCAGCCGGCCAGCAGTTGGATGTGTGCCCGTCTAGCAGTGTAAGCCGGCGAGGACACTGCCACTTATCTTTGTCAGGAAAGCGGCGATTGAATGTTTCCACCAGCACAAAGAAGCAGGCAGGTAGCAGCACGAGTTCATGTAAGAGTTTGCAGCAGCTGCGGGGGGGGGTTCGCGGTACACAGCATTGCGCATGGGGGCGCATGCAGCGCCGGTACGCATGCGTGGCACGCATGTCCGCAGCAGCACGCCAGCACGCCAGCACTCCACAGTGCATTTGGCCTCCTGGGCTGGGATTATTGGGAGGACGTTAAGGCACAATACTCAATGCATTGCATGGACGCATACGTGGTTCATGCCTATATCATAGCAGTGCCCCCCACGGCATCGCACCTTTACAGCTCATATGTCGTCAATCTATCACCTTTGATCTCCATCTATCACCAGCCGATGATCGTGCTCATACATACACGCTGCTACCGATTGCATGGCTGGCCTGGGTGGGCATCAGGAGTCCAGGACTGTGGGGAGTGGCGCCTGCATGCTGCGCGCCGAAATGAAGCTGCAGTTCAACCGCTCCGAGCTTCACGACCACCTGGCCTGCAGCATTCCCAGGGCCCTGTTGTCCGTTCACACGGGG
>BDDA01000694.1:11670-34797 GCA_001662385.1 Chlamydomonas asymmetrica
CACCCAGCGCCTCGCCGTCAGCGGTGGTGGTGCGGCGCCTGCAGGCAGCAAGCACACGGGGGGCAGGGGGCCGCACGCACTTACACACGGGGGCGCATGCCTTGCCACCCAGCCTTCCCGTCATACGAGCGTCGTGTTGCGTGTGCACAAAGTGGCACGCCAACTTCCCTCGGCGCTGCTCCCCACTTTGCGGTTGGACACCGCCACGCACCTTCCCTTTCCACCAGCGAAGGCGTCACCGTCCTCAATATCGTCCGAGAACCTGGCAGCACGACCACAACAGCAAAGGAGATCATCGCCTGCAACACAGTCAGTGAGCGCCACTGCACTGCTGATAATTGCACTGCCGATAACGCATAGACACTGGACGGAGCAGCGTTGCACAGAAGCGCCACTGCACTGTCACGCGCCTGCGCGTGGGGTGGGTGGATCCGGGATCCCAGCTAGTGGTACACCGTTAGACCAGCCGTTGGCTACCCTGCGTGTTGCTTTGATTGACATACTCTTGATGCAACGCAGCCAAATCAGCCACCAGGCAGGCCTGAGGGTGTGTTCAGGTATATTTGTTCCCGTGAGGCCATGCAGTAGTGCTTCGCTCAGGAATGTGTGTGTGTGCGGCGAGCTCACCTGCCCGCTTCCTCGTCGTCGTCTCCGCCCGCCACTTTGGTGAGGCCCGACCTGCCGCCGCCCCGCACGTCATCGTCCAGCTCGTCCTTGTACTGCCCGGTGGACTGCATGAAGCGGTTGTGAGCAGTACGCCGGCAGTAGACTGGTGAGGCAGCGGCGATGAGCGCAGGTGCATATGAAATTAGGACGCGTGATTGCTGGGGCGGCGCTCAGACTGCGCGCCAAAGGGATACGGTATACGGTATCGCGCCTGACGGAGCATTGGCCATGGCCGCAACCCTGCGTGACGCATGGCAGGCCCGTTGCGAACACCAGATCGCATCGTCCTGCATGCGTGTTGCATCCTCGCATCGTCACGCGTCTGCCGCTGTGAGTAGAGCGGCGTGCACAGCCCCGGTCGTTTGTTCATTCCATTGACTGCATGGAGATTAGATATCATCCCGGTTTGCTTTAATAGCATACCGGTAGGCCAACCAACCAGCCGCGGACGGCCACGTCCGCAGGCATGGGATGGCTTGCGTGGGCTACCTTGCTTTTGGAACAACTTTCCCATGGAATCAAAGCTCGCACATGATAAACACAATCAAGAAAATGAATTCGGACATCATGAGCTTTCTAGCCAAAGCCTACACCCCCCCTAGATGGAAACAGAAACACACCAGGCAGTTATAGCCATGCAAGGCTGTAATGCGTTCGAAGCAAATGGCTCGCACATGAGCGTGCACCTTTGATAGCTCCGCCTCGCGCTGCCGCGTCTCGCGCGCCTGCATCTCCGCGCGCACGCTCTTGGGGATGAGGCGCGCCTCCAGGCGACTCAGACCGCCGCCGCCGCCGCCGCCGAACCCGCGCGCGCCCGTCATGCCCAGCAGGCCGAAGCCGCCGTGGTGGTTGGCGGCGGCGGCCTTCTGCTCCAGCGCGCGCTGGCGTGCTGCTACGGCCTCCTCATGCACTTTGGCTCTGACAGGGCAACAACCAGGCAAGACGGATTTCGTGAGGCGGAGAAGGGGGGCATGTGAGCGTGTGAGAGCATGTTTTCGTTTCTGGTGTTGTTTGCACTCAGCGGGGCCAGCCAGCAAGAGGCCCAAGGCCGCCGTCGAGTGGGTTCAGAGGCACGTATGCATGGGAGAGTGCGACGTGTTGTTGAGCAAGGCGTGCAGCTCCGTACGCTGCTCAGCTGCCATTCGGGCGACGCTGCTAGTGTGTGACAGTCTGACCAGGCTCGGCAGTCAGATACTGCTCCAATTGCGTTGTCATACGACCACACTGTGAAGTGGGGCCGACTGCTATGACACTCCCATGTGGGAGTCACCACCACGACGGTAGCTTGTGCAGCGCCATTCGAGAGGAAAGGCATCCTCGGAGCAGCAGTAAGCAACAGCTGCACCCAGGGCCATCTATTGAGTATTGGCATCTGGGGTACTCTCCTGCGTACTGGCAGATTGGCAGACTGGCAGACTGGCAGACCAGCTCACCAACAACGAGTGAGCGGGTGAGCGAAGCTGCAGTCTGCCGATCTGTCAGGCAGTGGCCTGCCCACTACCTGGCGTTGCTTGCTTACTGGCCAGGCGGGTCATGTAAGCGGCGACAAAACATGGCGGGCGGTGCGCGCGCACCTGTCTATGTGTGGGCGGAAGGCCAGGTACATGTCCGCAGGGTACGCCCGTGTGATGTTGCCTTGCCTGCGTAGCAAGACCAGCAGGTACAGTCGCGGATCAGTCGCCTGACACACAGTACAACCGCCTAGCACATGATGCAGTCGCCTGACGGCTTGACCCCGCCCAGCTTGACTGCAGAGCGCTGGGTCTGCCAGCTCAACACGTGTGTGCACGCTTGTGTGTGTATGTGTGGGTCGGGGTGGGGGGTGGGGGGCAAGCGTGCTCGCAGGCATGTACGTGTAATGGTTTCGGAGCGGTGGCACTCGACACCAACAGAGCGGGTTCGTACCTCAAGAACACAAAGTACTCAAATGTCGACTTGTCCGTTCGTGCAGCCTCGACCGTGCCTCTTTGAAGCAGTGTCCCGTCAGGCCCTCGGCTATCCAGCAAGTGCGGCACCAAGCCACTGCAGTCAGAGCACCCATAGACAAAGGTCAGCGCAGATGTGGTGTGCCAAGTGCGATGCACACACTGAGTGACAGGCTGTCGGAGTGTGGCGGAAAGCGGCATGCACCAGCAACACAGCGTGCTGCGGGGCGTCAACTTACTCATCCTTGGCGACCGGTTGTGCCCTGAGCTTGCTGACAGTATCCTCATCCTTCTTCTTATTGCGATTGAAAGGGTTTTCTTTCACAGGCTCGGGCTCAATTCGCGGAGCTTGCTTCTCCAGTGTCAGCGTATGCTTTGAACGCGTCTGGTCGAAGTGTGGCGGTTTCTGCACAGCACGCCGGAACAGGATACTGGTATGCAGGTGCAATGTGGAATACACTGGGTTGCAGTTTGAAGCGGTTTGAGAGAGCAATATGCACGTACAGAGCAGATCGGTTGCTGCAAAGGACTTACAAAGGAGAATTTGCCAACGACAACCTTCCGGCTTCGATCTATTGGCCCCGGTGGAAGGATTATTGTCCTCTGCGAGCATGCAAGGCAGAAGTCAAACATGCTGCCAGCTCGGTCAGTCAAACGCACCAAGTGGCTGCCTGCGTTGCCGCACCTCGAGGACTGACGGGTCCGGAGCATAGTTCAGGTCATAGACCACCTCCTGCTTTATATGCCTGTCCATGCTCTCAAGTGACAGTGCCTTATTTCTTGTCAGGCCTTACTCAGCGTTGCTCAGCTATTTGAGTTTTGTGACATCAACGTAGGAGCGCGTCCAAGTCAACGTCAGGCCCACTGGGTCAATGTCCAAGAGCGTGAAAGGCTTAAGAGCACGAGCGTTACATGTACACGAATAAGGTGCAGTCGAGCTGGTGTCCTGCACCTGACAGGTTCCCGCCCAAATCCAGGCCACCGCCAGCCTTCAAATGCACAATGGATTCACCAAATGCATCACTGCATGGCAGCATGGCTGCATTGAAGCATGGATATTGGAACCGCTCCCCTACTAGGGCTAGGGGAATCCAGACGCGTGCGCTCGGCTATCGAGACGATTGAATGGCGGCACGTCGTGTCATGCTGGGCACTTGCGCATTGTCTGCACACAGGGAAATGCAGCCCTAACAGGCTACCACACTCCCGTGCATGCATGTTTGCACACGCCCAACGAATTCCGTGAATGCTACTGTTGCTAGCCGGCCCGCTGCATAGCATTAAGGCAGCCTCAGTGCTATTGTGGGGTGAAAGGCATTCCAACAATCAAGGGGCTGAGGCAGAGGTCCAGTATGATGGCGCCATGCAGCAGCAAGGCATGAACTCTGCAGGTGCAAAGAGGTCTGCCCAGGGCCAGCGTAAAGTTCAGAACCTCAAGCCAAGGCATGTGGTAAACGGAACGCATGGCGGGATGGCTGGGATGACTGGGATTGCGGGATGGCTTGGCCGCTGGGATTGCCTGCCATGCATGCACGGCTCTAATGGCAACCAGCGGAAACTGCTTCAATCACGTGCAAAGATCTGCATCGCAGCAGAGCTACACGCGTCGTCGCTTGGGCGGCCTGCAGCCGTTGTATGGGATGGCGGTGACGTCCATCAGCGACGTGATGTTAAGCCCGCCTGCGCGCAGCGCCTGCACCGCATACTGCTTGTTGTTGCCGGCTCCTTTTAGCTTCACAGTGACCGTTGAGTAACCCAGCTTGAGCGCGCGCCTCGCAAGCTCGTCCGCGGCTCTCTCCGCCGCAACGGGCTGCGTCTTCCTGCTGCCCTTGAAGCCCACGGTTCCGGCTGAAACCCACGTCCGTATGTTGCCTCCTGGTTCTGTCAGCACAAGGATGATATTGTTGAACGTGTTCTGGATGTGCACGACGCCATCGAGGGCAAGCGGCTGGTTGGCACGGCGCGTGGTGACGACCCTGCGTACACCACTTGTCCGGGACTGTGGTTCGGACGAGGACGATGCCTGTGCTTGCTCCTCGACAGTGTCTACTGCGCGGCTGAGGCTTGCACTGGTGCTGAAGGCTTGCCCCGCACTGAACGTTGATAGTAAGGGTGCACCTTGCTGATCACGATGAGGCTGCGCGCTCGCACCGGGCTGCCCTGCTGCAAGTGACTGTGTTGCTGAGCCCCAAGGCCAGACGCTTGGGTAAGCTATAGAGCTCAACAACTGCCAGCTTGCTGCTGTGGCTGCAACGGTGCCTGGTTTCCCCGCAGCCGACAGTTTGTAGACAATACAGTCATTTCATAAGTGTAGTGGTCATGGGGGCACAGCTTTCAGGCGCAGTGCAACAAGGGCACGAAAACTCTTCAGCAAGGGCGGAAACGCTGCATACCTTGATGATGTTGGGTGGGGGCCAAGGTCCGAGAGAGAACCGCGCCAAGCACCGTCTTGAGCATCCCCAGAAATTATTCAAAACCCTTTAGAGCATGTGTTGTACAGTTGTGAAGTCCCTGCTTGTACGTGGCTGGCGCACGGCTCCAAGTGCGTTGCTGGTGTATGAATTAAATCGCAGGCACGCCAAGTGCTTTACAGAGCATGAAAGTGAATATCAGCTCGCGTGCTTTTCACGTGAAAAGCTAAGGGTGCCTCAGCGTGTGTGGGCAGTGGTCGGACAAAGTGATGCAAATGCTGTCGCCTGTCGCCCTGTCGGGGAACTTGAGAAGTAGCAAAGAATTGACAGGCAACCACTCAGCGGGCATAGATAGACATTGTTGTATTTTAAATTGCGCTTGTGATTAGACTCTATCACACAAAGCGGGTTCTGCGGTTGCGCGACTACGCCCCCTCACAGCACTGGGCGACACTGTAGGTTGCTAGTATGGAGGCCCAGGTTAACGGCCTTGCAGTCAGCATAGCAAGGGCCCAGGAGGCAATTACACGGGCACGCACTCTATCATTTCAGCTATCGCGAGCATCCTTACGTGACCAGCAAGGTGAGACAGCGCCCCTGCAAGAACCTGCCAGCAGTTCAACCACTAGCACCACCTCAGGACAGACTGGACGCAACCCGCAACAATTAGAGCCTGCAGGCCAGACCTCAGCTTCTGAGTGTGCAGCAGCTCCAGCGCAGAGTCCTGAAGCGCCACTAAATGAACGGTGTGAATTCAAGCTTGCACAGCCAGTGCTTCTGGCTGGTGAGAGGCTGAAGCTGCTTCAACAACAACAACGAAATACAATGACCCAGGTACGCCTGCCGCACTTGTGTGCAAGCACGGCAATTAGACTTGCGCACGCCTGCGCGGACATAAACACTGCAGGTGCCTGTCTCCATAAAATTGTTGCCTCCAGCATACTGCCCTGTACAGTGCATGGATGTGTGCCTGACTTCATGCTGGGGTTTGTAACCATACTTGCTTGCAGCTCGTGTTGCTAAGAGTTGAGCAGCTGACGCTCCGACGACAGCAGCTCACCTCCCTCAAACAGCTCTTGGTCGTGGAGCTACAATCGACAGAGGGTACGCAACAACAGGTGCGTGTGTGCGTGCTTGCGGGCGGCGCCATCCCTACGCATACACCTGGGGCTCATGCGCGCCATGCGCTGTCATGGTCGTAGCACCCAAGCACTACCATGCAACATGCTCCTATGCTACAGGCTGCATCGCAGCTTGCGTTCAAGAACACACTCCAGTAAGGTGTCCTTTCGCGCCGAGGCATTTACCCGTGTTGGGTATTGCTGCAGACTGCCGGTGTTGTTGCTGCCACATAGTGTAAAACCACGCGCGCTGATACGAGAATGTGTGAGGGGTCATTTGTGTGGTGTGTGTGTGTGTGTGCATGCACACGGGCATGAGCGCATGCTTGCATGCGGACGAGCGGGCGGCCAGCAGGCGAGCGTTACACGGGAGGATGACCCAGCCAGGGGTATTTGAGGATGACCCAGCCAGGGGTATTTTAGCACGGAAGTGTGCCGTGTGCCTGGGCAACGCGCAACCTTAGGAAATGCAGGCAGCAGTGAATCTGTTGTTTGATATCATATAGTTGCTTGACATTCCTCTCCCGGGCTAAACATAGCACGCATGAAGCGTGGCTTGCTGGTGTACAAGACGTTATCAACGCATGCTGTATGTAGGTGTATATGCCTGCGCTGCTCTGACCCGCTGGGATGCACACCGCACGATGCCAACCGTCACAAGGTCGCCGCGCACCTGTTTATCACTGTTGTTGTTTGCACTCGGCCGGCTTGCCAGAGGCCTTGGGCCCTTGAGAGAGGTTCAGAGAAGGCACGTATGAATAGGATAAAGTGGAGGTGGAGGGAGGGTGGATGGCAGGCAGGATCAGGCATTTTATCACACGCCCTGCGTGCTGCTGCAGGTTGCGGCGGTGCAGCAGGCGGTCTCACTGCTGGACCAGAGCCTGGACGAGGCCGAAGCGGCGTCGCTAGCGGTGCTCGACAACGCACACTCGCAGCCCGAAACGCAGCTCGCCGCGCTGGCGGTCTCCCAGGCCGACATGCGCGCCGAGGAGGTCTCCCGAATGTCGCGGCAGCTGCTCAACGTGCTGCGGGAGTACCCGCGGCGCGGATCGGCGGCTGCCGACGCGGCTGGCGCCGCCGGCGCGGACGCTGCCGCGCTCGCGCAGCTGCCGGTGGTGGTCGTGGAAGCGGGCTCCGCGCTGCAGGGCGGCGTGTGTAGTATCTGCTTGGACGACTTTGACGTGGGCAGCCGGCTGACGTGCCTCGGTTGCCTGCACTACTGCCACGCGCCCTGCCTGGAGCGCTGGCTGCGCCTGCGAGCTGTCTGCCCGATGTGCAAGCTGCCTTTGTGAGCTGTGACTTGTGAGCCGACCCCCCGCAGGTGCACCACGGCTGCATGTTTGTTTCTTTGTGCACTAGCGCAAGCGACTTTGATCGCCACGCCGCAACTATGGTCAGCTTGTAGTTCCCACGATGCATGCGGCCACGCCACAGCTAGGATAGGAGCAGCCAGCTGCGATAGCGTTCTGTACAATATTAGGTCAGGATCAGACACGTTCAACGTTGTTGTAGGCAGGGTTGTATCCTCAGGCCTTGAGGGCAACCTCCCTGACGTGCGTAGTCAATTGACGTGTTAATGTTTTGCTATGACACCCCTCCCGCCGCCCGCCTCCAAAACCAAATGCATGCATGAATTCTCTATCCTCTCGTGGAGAGCGGCCCTAGGCGTTTGGCTGGCAGGCCGAGTGTGCACACTGCACAACAGATCAATTTGTGCCAGGCACCAATGAATGTGGAGCTATGATGCGCCTGCGCCAGCAGAGCGCGAGTTTGCCCAGGTGCATGCACATTTCAACTGTGACATTTGCATACCGGTATCATTACAAATAAACACAGCTTGAACGCCCATTCGCTCCTCCGTATGAGCAGCCTGCCGTCAAGGAACTATGCAGAGTGAGATGAACATTGCAGGCGCTTGGTGTGCAGCTTTCACGCCAGAGGCCGGCAGCGCCATTTACAGCTTTGTGATGCCGCACGCGATGCAGCACAGGCATGCCTGCCTATGTTGCTGTTGTTGTCATGTCGTTCAGCACCCGCATGCGGTGCACGCACCCCCTTGCAGGGGTTGTAAACATCCAGTTCAAGTGCAGTTCAAGTGCAGTGCTGCGTGTTCAACCTCACTTCCACGGTCGATCGATAAATAGCCACAACACGTGACAGGTTGAGGGGCTGAACAGGCGGCAGTGTGTCAGTTTGCGGCTCCCAGTGCGGGGTACGGTCGTCGTGTCGTCGCATAGCGTCACCCTTGCGTACTATCGCCCGCACCACACCGCACCACATGGCTATGAAGGCGGGTCGCATGCAGCACGCGATCGCTGGCGCTATAGGGCCGAATGCGACGTGTCAAACCGTACGACCATGTGACAGTCACTATCTCAATCCCTGCATCTTGCATTATTGGCATCAGCTTTGGCCATAAAGCTGCATGTGCATGCACAGCCCTGCGCAGATTGCACCCCACACTGCAGTACTGCAGCTCCTACACGGGACTTCATTTGTGATCATTTGGTGCCCTCCCTCAACGACGCGTCCCCGGCTCTGACCCGCCAGGGAACGCATCCAGAGCATGCTCGTCACCCTCCAAATAGTACTTGACCACGGCCTTCATGCGCTCGTGCTTGTCGGGGTGGTAGTTGATGTGCACGGTGACGGGCAGCGGCGGGCGCTGGTCCTTGGGGCGGTGGCGCACATCCTTGAACAGCACTTTGCTGTTCATAAAGTCGTAAATCTCCATAACACGGACTGAAACCTGCGGGCTCTTGTACTTGCCATGGGACAGGAAGAAGATTTCCTCGTTGTACGCCGTCTGGTCCCAGTATTTCTCGCGCGACAGCCGGTCAGCTAGGCGCGTGAGCAGGTTGAGCGTGCGGTTGTTGGCCAGCAAGTAAAACAGGCCAGAGTTCATATTGAAGTGCTTGTAAAACTGTGCATAGCGGCCCCAGCCCATGGTGGGGTCGTCGAAGCCCTCGATGCCGCCGTACGCGGTTCTGTCGTCGAACCCGTCTGTCATTCCCTCAACATCGGAGTCACGGTAGAGGTGGTCAAACGGGTTCTGGAAGACGCAGACGTCAACGTCCGACAGCAGCACTGCCCAGCCAAGCTCGACAAAGTTCTTCAGGATGCCGAACTTCATAGCGCTCACCGCGTGGTTGTCGCCGGTGCCCTGTTGCGCCTTTGCGATGGCTAGGTCCATGCGGAACGCGTTGATGTTGTTCTCGTCGCACCAGGTCTTGGTCTCCTGGTCCAGAGCTAGGATCAAGTGGTTCTTGACACCAGCGCGCTGGATGCCCTTCGTGAATGTCCCCAGCATGCCGTCCCACAGCGTGTTCTTGTTGGCAACGGCGAGCAGCACCTCCTTCTGGGGCGCAACCTTCATGAGCACTGCCTCAAGGTCGTTTCGCGGCTTCTGCTCTACAGCGGGCTTGGTGACGTGGCCACCCCCGCCGCCCAGATGTGGATGGCGTATTGAGTTCTCGATTGCGGTGACCAGCGTGCGTGGCCGAGCTGCCTCACTGTTCTTCACATACAGTCGCTCAGCTATAACCATGCCAATACACAAGCCAACAAGAAAATATGTAAGCAGTGCCTTGTAGCGCGCCTTTGCTTCTGTGATTTTGCTCTTGCCCGTCGTGTCTTCAGCTGGTGAGTGCCGCATTTTGCGATGTGTTGGCAGGAGCCAAGGCTGTCAGTTATCAGCCTTTCTGCCCAGAGCAACAAATGGCTGGCTCACGCGATCCCTGGTGTGCAGCCCTCGAGCACCTGCAGGCAGGCGACAGGCGCGTAACAGACGTCAGGGGGGTAGCAAGGGCGTTGCTACTCACGCCCCAGGCTAGTCCAAAACACCTACCACTGCGAGCAAGTATATACAAACATGAGATCTTTCTGCAGGGATTGTTGGCTGCTGGCCTCAAAACTGTGGAAACGGTGATATAACATCTTCGCCAGCCTCACCACAGAAACCGCACCACACTTGCCCAACGATGGGGTGGTTGAACAGAAAACCAGCGGCAACTCCTTGATGCCTGCAGCTCAACGGAGACAAGCTCTAAGCGCCGGCGCGGAAGGCCGTAGCAAGGAGCAGTCCTTGAACATAAACGCTTGTTACAGCGGGCAAGCAAGGAAAGTTATGTGAACAAAGCCTTGGGATCAGCTCAGTTATCGAGTGAGGTTGGGTGCAAGGATTAACACTTCTCACTCGATAACTCGAACTGCAACCGGACCGCCTTTTGCATTTGCAGGCATGCAGCGCGGAGTTCGGAGTTGTGTACCAATGTCTGTTTGACACTGAACTGCTGTGTTGGGGCTGTTCTATATTGGACAATAAACCAGCTATGCTTCTGTGTGGTGCTTTCGTTCGGAATACAAATACTACGTTTGTGCGCTTTTTCAATCCAGCGTTGAACACGTCCCCACCAGGCTCACACCTGAACTGGGTGCGTGACAAAATGGTATGTCCTTGAACCCGCCAGTCGCGACACACATCGGACAGCAAGGAAGGGTCTGTGTGGGAGCCATTTCAGTCGCTCAGTTGGCACCCACACACCACTACCACCGACTGCGATGGGCTGCTTGATATCCTCAGCAGCAGGAGCAAGGGGGACAGCTGAGGTTGAGGAGGTGGGTTCCTGATCTGCTTGAGAGTGCTTGCCGTGACTCGGGCTCATGACCTGCCTTGAGGTATCTGAACACGTTGGACTGCAGGAGCTCTCTCTACCCAAACTCTTCCCGCCAGACTTCTCTCCAGTGAACACATTGTTTGAGGCACAGTTTGCCCAGAAATATTCAGGTAGGACACCGTTGTTGACCCTGCCTGCCCACTGCCGCCAGTAGATATTTGCAAGCGCGTTTTCAAGTATAGTCATGTGGAATGCTTGCCGCAGGCGTACCTCACGCTGCAGAAATCACAGACACAAAGAGCACAAAGCTTCTCCCTGAGCCGCTCCTATTAAACGGGCTCAACGCTTTGCTTGGCTCTAAAGCGCCCCCGGATGTTAACCAGCCGCTTGATGAGGTGAGCGTGAACTCACACGTACGATTTGCCTGCAATCTTTGCTATAACCTGTGCAGCTATAGCTGTGGCAATCTGTTAGCAGTTGCATGGCCTCGTATGGGAACTGTTGCCTGCCGACAGCCCGCCTGGTCCCTGCGTGTTGCAACAAGTGCAAGTCAACGACCACCCGATACCATGCACCATTTTACATGCCACAGGCTGGGCGCACATGCTTGTTTGTGGCGAGTCTGGCTGGGTACTTGCAAGTCGTGCAAGCCTTGCTAAAGGCTGGCGCACGCGTCGAACCTTGCAAGGTGAGTACATACAGCTTTACAGCTTTACAGCAGCAGGCGCACTGTGTGCAAACACAGCATGCCAGTGGGGTGCCTGCTGTGCTTCCTGTCGACAAACATGCAGCACCGCTTATGATTGTAGTGGGTCAGCACTCAGCACTCAGCAGCCGTGAGGGTCCTGCACCTGCCAGGACAGGCGTGACCGCTGCACACTGTTGGGAACGCCATGCGTAGCAGGCCTGGCAGTGTGCACGTTTTAACGTATTGCTGGGGTTCTCTACATGCGCAACTCCTCCCGCAGGCAGCGCTCCCGCTGATTGCTGCTGCTGGAGAGGGGCACGTAGCCGTAGTGCAGGCGCTGCTGGCTGCAAAAGCCGACGTTAATTCTGCCAATAGCGTAAGGTCGCGTGAAATGCGTGCTTTGACACACGCTCATACATGACCATATGACCACACCCACACCAAACAGTTGCGTACACATGCACGCTGCACACACGTCCGTGCTCTGTTTCAGTTACAGATCATATACCATGGCTGTCGCACACCTGGACGCCTGGCTACTAGTGCACACACTTGCTTCCTCGTCTCCTACAAGTACTATCTTTGTGCAGTGCGTGTTGACCTCACACCCAGTATGCCACCATGGCTGGCACGCGTCGCATTCCATGTCGGTGTGCGGACCAGCTATTGGCCCGCCGCAGCTTGTACGCACGTTGTTGGCAAGTTGACTGCTGCACGTACTTCACAGGGTGACATATGTATGTGTTGTGTGTGGTTATGCGTGTGTGCCCACAGCAGGGGGCCACTGCGCTGTACGTGGCAGCGCAGAACGGTGATGCAGACACAGTCGGCGTGCTGCTGTCAGCGGGCGCTGACAAGGAGGCCGGCCCGCCTGTGAGTGTGACCATGGCCTCTCACAACTCGTTCACGCGTTGCGATGGCCTCTCGACTCGTTCACGCGTCACACACTCATAGTGGTTGGTGTAGTGTAGGCAATCCATATATGACGGGCTTCAAACTGGGCTGCCTTCAGCCATGCTGCTAGTCCAGGGGGACCAGTAGTGTGTTCCTCCCAGGTTGACTGGGCGTGGCATGGGCATGGTGGTGGCAAGTGTGGGCGGGTGACAACCGGGCTGCCCAGGCGGAAAGGCGGAAGAGTGCACCTGGTCATGCCACCAACGCGCTGAGCGTGACCATCTGACGCTGAAGGCAGACAGCCTAGCATAGCCATGCGGCGGGGCTGTGTAGCACACATCCATGCATGTGACCGTAGTGTAGCTGTCCTTTGTGAACCAGCCGCATGCCCGGCTGGCCTATTGTGGTGTATATCGTCGTGCACATTGTGGTGTATTGCCGCGTCCTTTGGTGTGCTGCATTCCGAGTACCCACACCCACTGTTGTGGCATAGCGTGTGTTTGTGATGGCTTGGTGACAGCGTCACCGCCGGTTGTCTGCTGTGTGTTGTTCGTATTGCGCAGGAGGGTGCGCCCGTGTTCGCCGCTGCGGAGATGGGTCACCTGCGGGTCGTACAGACGCTGCTGGATGCTGGGGCCAACCCCAACTCAGTGGCGGTGGGGGATGAGGAGCAGGTGAGTGCATGGTTGAGACCAGCTTGCTTGATCCCCTCCCACTAGACTATCAGGGGCTGGAAACGTTGCAAACAGCGAAACCGCACACCAGTGCGTGCATTCTTCAGGCAACATAGTGAATCGCAGTCTTGGATGTAATGTCCATGCATGCTATCTATGCATTGTTCGCTTCGTGGTCTGCAATAAGCATCTCCAAGTTTTTCTTGTTTCCGACAGCGTGGCACCTGCCTGGTGTAGCTTGTTGAGGTGGCTGCACGCGCGTGCGCCTACGGGAAGGCAAACCTGCCACAATGGCGTGTTGAGTGTTGCGCTGGTGCATGCCACGTGCTGTTGTGCCTGCAGACGCCGATGACGCCGCTGATGGCTGCTGCGCGTGAGGGCCACGAGGAGGTGGTGGCGGCGTTGATACAGGGCGGAGCAAAGCCTGGGATGCGTGCCCCACAGGTGAGCCCACCACGAGGGGCACGGGGGGACACGGCACACGGGGGACGAGCGGGCAGGGGGGCGTAGGGGGGCGTGCGGAGGTAATGATGTTTGTTGGGGGGTCAGTCGGAAGGGGAGGAGCGCGCAAAACGTCCAGGCACCTTTCATCGAAGGGCTAAACCCGGTTGCCCACCCGGGGGAGCTGTAGCTCCCCCCCGCGCGCTCAACGCTACAATGATGCCTGTCATGCTCGTGCCCCTTTGTGCAACCTCATGGCTGGGCATATCTGCATGCAGTGATGCTCTGATGTGGGACTCAGGGTCATGCAGTTCGGGTCCATGCTTGACCGTTCCCTCGCTCTTGGCACCCCTAAGGGGGGGGGGTTGAAAAGAGGTGTGTGCCCACACTGGGCCTGCCAACCAGTCTCTGGCACCCCTTGAAAATGCTGTGCTCGGATAAACGCAGGCCGTCATGGCTTACCCCCTTTTCGCACTGGACACTCATCCCCCACCTAGCACTGACTGTGTACCGCCTCCCCTCCCAATCCTATTCAACAGGATGACTGGCAAGCGCTGCACTTTGCGGCATACAATGGCCACGTGACTGTGGTGCGCATCCTGCTGCGGGCGGGCGCAGACAAGTTTGCCAGCGACATGGTGAGATTGGTGGTGCCGTTGTGGCGTCTCGTGCACGCCACCCAACGTGAACATCGTGTCATGGCCTGCACCATTTGATGCCCGATCCACACGCATGTTGCTGCAGCCTGGCCTGCATTGCTGCCTGCCGCTCAGTTTGCACTATTGAACGGCATCTTTGGTGAGCGTGTGCGTAATTGCGGCGGGGAGAGTGGGTTGTCTGTGTGCGCGCGCTCGCGCGCGCGCTTGTGCCATCGTACGAGCGCCCCGTGTGGTGTGGTGCGCTGCGCTATGGATGTCGCAGCGGGGGCGCATGCCTGCTGCGGTTGCTCTGGAGGGCGTTGCCAGCCAGGAGTGCAAGGACGAGGTGGTCAAGCTCATCAACGACTTCCACATGCAGGTGAGGCCCGGGGGTGGCATCCGGGAATCAATAGACAAACCAGGGCGGACTGCCACTTGCTAGCTCACCTGGGTGCATTGGGTGCAGGTGCGGATGGGTAAACGACTGCAACATGCAGGTGAGGCGGGGGGGCGTCCCGGGACTCGATAGATGGGTGGAGGGTGGAGGGAAAGTCCGCCCTGGTTTGTCTCCAGGGTGGAGGGAAAATCTCAACCCCCCGTCTTGTGAATTGCACCACATCGCACCAATAGTCAACCCAGGGGACTGCTAGCCCACTGTGTGCAATAGGTGCAGCTGTTGGTGGGTCAGCAACAGCGAGTAGCGTAGGTTGGAACGGTAGAGTGCATGTCCACATAGCCATGCTATGCCCCTTCTGGGTGCAGCTCAGCTCGCAGTGACATGTCGTGATTGCACTGCGCATTCATCCGTTGACGGCACGAGGGGGCAAGGACTGGCGGGAAGACGATGCCCTTGCGCCTGCAACCTGTGCCGGAGGCGCCACGGTTGTTGGCACTTTGCCAGATTAGTACAGACAATATAGGATACGCCCATGTTGGAAAATCGTGTACCGGTATTTGACCAGCGAGCGAGCAGTGGTCCTGCGCAGTTGCTGGCACCAAGCTGTGCCACACGGCTGCTTCCACTTCCCACTCACTCTTTCCTATCGTTTGGCCATTCCGCCCCTGCACACAGGGCGAGGATGCTACGGGTGCTGGATCTTCGTCTGCTGTCTGAGTACCGCTCGTCTGCTGCCTGTGTGTGTATACACTGCTGCCATGGTGGCGTGCATCATCTACTGTGCGGTCTGAGCACCGCCCGTCTGCTGCACGTGTGTATACGCGGCGCACGGTGGCATGCCCCAGTGGCATGATCGACAAACGCAATCTTCCCGAACACCAAACGAAGGCCACGATGGTCGCTCGCACCCCCCCCTTCAATGACGCATTGATGCTACAGGCGACATGGGTATATGACCGATGACTGGTCTGGCAGTGCATTGCCTTAATGCAAGCTGGCGCATGCAGCGTGTGCATGGTGTGCAAGCCGAGCATTTTGTCGACCTGCATGTGCGTTTTGGCCATGTGCACCACACAAACTCCCGTGGCCCAGAGCCGCAAGCCAACTCAATGAGTGAACCACGTTATGTTCGGCGGCGGTGCCTTCTGTCACTGCAGGTATGCATGTGTTGAACGGTTCATGGCCCGCCGCTCGCCCTGCTCTTATGTACCGTATTAGCAGACAGGGCGACCGGCCGATTCGCCGGTCCTGGCTGACGCACACGCTGCAGCAGTGCCCTCGCTGTCGGGTCCTTCATTCAACTGCACACCTGGCATGCCTGGTTGACGTACTGGGAGCAGCGACAAATGGAGCTGCGACCCATTACATCGTACACGGTATATGCTATTCACATTACGACGATGCGCTTGCGCACTAGTACACACTAGTATGTGCATGCTCCTGTTCATGGTGCCATGAACGACATGCGCGGTTTGCAGCTGCAGTGCCGGACCGTGCTTTATACGGGTACACGCGCATGCTGCGTTTCATCCCCCCCCTCCTTACAGCCCACATTCTTGCGCTGCTGTGCAGCCTCCATGTACCGGTGGGCTACCGGGCATTGCCCTGGCCCGTGTTTCGTGGCAGGGTTACCTCGGCCGCTGTCGCGGCGTAGCCGACTGGTTGACCCTGCACTTATATTCATGTCGCGCGTGGCCGAGCGGATTGCTCGTGCCAGCGCGTGTTCACTGGTGGAAGTGTGGCAGGGAAGGCAGGCGTGCGGTCTGCCCGGCACATGCAATTTGACGAGCCTGCGTTATTCGTGTCGCTGGGTTGCTGCTGGTTGGTATACACGGGGTCAGTGCGTTCGTTACTGGGGGTCGTTCCGAACATGTCGCACCGGCAACTGACATGATGAACCATTTTGTGGCTGTTGTGTGCGTGTGCCTGTGTGGGTGGGACAGCAAGAATGTTGAAGCGTGGAGTGGTTGTCGTGCAGCTTGTGTGCCCCTTGCGTGTGCGTGCACCACGCAAGGCACGTGCATGGGTGGAGTGGGATGGGTGTGAGCTGCTGTTGGGACACGCACTTCCTGATGTGGTCGTTTCTCCAAGGACACCGTTAGGCCAGGATTTGCTGCGTGGGCAGTGCGCTGGCAGTGCCGGCTGCCCTTTTCTGGTCATGCCTTGCGCTTTGCCAGTTTTGGCGTTGTGTCACTTTGAAGTGTGTACTGCCAAGTTCAGACATGGCTGTATGATCCCCTGGCTCAGTCTACCCTGGAGTAGCTCGTGTCAAGACAACATTGGGTCGGTTTCCACAGAGAAAGTTGCAAAGGAATGGTTGTGGATAGCCGTCCCTGTCGTGTTTGACACTAGCAAGAACTACAGCGGCTTAATACTGTTACGCTGTCTTCGCAGGCTCAGCAATATGTTGGTCACCAGACTAACGCCATGTGGCACAGAGGCTGCTGACTGCTGTGTGGGCTGCTAAGACTCGAGTACCCAGTGAGCGTACGAGATTGCTTGCGCACATCAACGGACTTCAGGGAATCTTCAGGGTACAAATACCTACATGCTCACTGCATAAGATATTGCTTTGTGTGATGTGCTTCACATATGGGTACCCAACCATGTGATGTGTGCACTGTGCAGCCACATTGGGTTGGCCATGTTGTAAGATGGGTTCAAGGTGGCATGTTGGTCGGATTCGGACACTTTACTGACCCAGACTGAAGACTGAGGGCGACCGAAGCTATCACAATTCGCCTCAAGATATACGACATTTGCATTTCCGTTTCGCCCGAACCACAACAATCCCACACTCTTCCAGGTCCTTCCTTCCATCCACGCTTGTTTACTTAGCGCAGCCCGGGTCGTGCAAGACGTAAGCGCACCCACGACATGGCAGCAAAGTTAGCGTGATACATCTGCAAAGCTGGAAGCTAAGTCAGCCACAACCTTGCCAGATGTGCCTGTGGGCGTGTTGAAAGCGACGAGGGCGTTCGACGTCTACGTTCAGGATGGGCTTGAAGCCTGGCGCAGCGCGCAGCAAGGAGAAAGGGCAACTAAAAGCAGGACAACAGGTACTTGTGCAACTCACGACTTGCTTGCCTTCGGTTCTTCCGTTTAGTGCTTGTGCCGCAAACGTGTGTGCACCTACCTTGTGTGCGGGTGTGTTGGGGCGCAGATGACGGCGCACTTGAAACGAAGACGGGCACATACGGATGAAGTGAAGCTGCTGGTAAGCCGTCCACCCTCAGATGTTTGCCGCGCTGTGTGCAAGTGAGAGGCTGGCTCATGGCTGCCGCGTCAATTTCGGTTCTTTCCACTGTTGCAGATGCTGGGATACCGACAAGAGCTTCAGCGAAATTTCACGTGGTTGTAAGCGATGAGGGCATGACTTGTTGCTAACCCTGCTTGACATGCGCGCCAGCTTTACCTGCACCTTACCTGCCTCGTTTCCTGCATCCCTCAAGTTACTCAACAACTGTGCTGCTTTGGGTGCAGCAACAACTTTGGAGCTGCTTTCAATACTCTCTCCAGCTTCACAGCCGTCTCAGGTCAGTTCCATGCATGCACTCACAATTACTTGCAAAAGTGGTTTCGCTTCACATGGGCCGGTGCAGCATTGAAAAGCGTTTCCCTTGCCAAGGCCGCTTGCAGTGGGTATATGCAGGTGGAATGGGCGTCTCAGGCACTGGGACTAGAATGCCTCAAGTGGTTTGGGAATCTATTCCAACGGCAGTGTGCAACACACGTCAGCTGCGAGTCGGTCCGCAGCTCGTGCTAACTTTGTGACCGTGCTATATACACGGAACCAACAGGGACTTTTGGTGCTGTTGGAATGGCATATGGTGGTCCTGTGGTTTTCCTGTGGAGCTGGTGGCCTGTCACGATTGCATCTCTGCTGGTGGGCTTATCACTGGCTGAGCTCGCGTCGGCGTTCCCCACGTCTGGCTCGCACTACTATTGGTGCTACATGACTGCGCCAAAGAGGTGAGCGTCTGGGGCTTTGTCCTAGGGCCACCCTTCCTGTGTATCAGTGTCTGGGTAGCACCAGGACATGACCCACATCGCCAAGACGACATCCCGTGGAAAGTACGACCTGCGCAAGGAACGTGATATCATTTGCAAACGAGGTCAAGAGAGAGAGAGAGAGACAGAAATTCCGTCCCAGTGTGACAGGCGGCATAGCCACGTGTGCGCTCACAGCATAGCATGCAGCGTAAGCCGCGAGAAGCGCCATGCCTCGCCGTACGGCTAGCTTACAGTGGCCCAGCGCGGTAGGCGCCTGCACGTGCGTGAGTGGTGGTGCACTCTGCCTGAAGTCTGTTGACAACAAGCGGCAGGCTTTGCCATCACAATTGTGCAGCGCTGGTAAACATGCGGGCACAGCCAGGTCATACTGATAGGCATAGGCAGGTCACATCGGGTTTGCATGCGTCCAGATGGCATGCGCATACCATATATGTATGTAGGGATATCCGTGCCAGAATGCATGTAGAATGCGGATGTAATGGCCAAAGCCCTCCCAGCGAGCACCATCCAGGAGTGCGTAAGGGCGCTGCGAGACACCCTGCTGAGCGGTCCCCCTTGGTCTCCTCGTCCCCCGCTGGGGGAGCATGGGCCGACACGCTCCTGGCATGACATAGCATAACAGGCTTACGCAGTAAACCAGGCGTGTGATCCATAGCGTGTGCTCTTGCTTAAACCTGCTTGCTTCACTGTCTGTGTTCAGTGGTGCAGCCGTGCGCCCACACGTGACCTTGTGAATGCCCGCTGCTGCTGCTGCTGCTGCTGCTGCTGCTGCTGCTCAGGGCACGGGTGCTGCTCTCCTGGCTCAACTGCTGGGTGCTGGTGCTGGGCCAGATGGCTTTCCTAGCCAGCAACATGTATACGCTCGCGGACATGCTGGCCGTGCTGGTGCGCGTGTGGTCAGGTGCGTCTACAAGTGCTTGTACAAGCGACTACAAGCACAGCAACTGAACCCCAAACCCGCACTTGGACCTGCAAAACCCCTCGCACCCTGAGCCTGGGCAAAGTGACGGGGGAAATCGATGCGCTCCCCGCATCGCACACCCTAGCGCAGTCCTGGCGCGGATGACGCCGCTGCAGGCGTCACACACGAGTCCTTACCAGGCTGCGCCCCCCTCCCTGCCTGTTGCTGTGAACGGACCCTACGCTGGCTGCTGACGTTGACGCTGGCACTGATACCACTGCTGAATGGCCGATGCTGGTGCTGGTGCTGATGCTGGCACTGATGCTAGCGATGGTGCTAGTGCGGGTGCTGATGCCGATGCAGAATTACTATCTAGTGGCTGCTGTCTGCTGGTGCCTTTACCTGCCCTCTCATCACTCTTTCCCTCAGGCTTTGTGTTCAGCGAGGCTCAGCTGGCGGGCCTCATGGTGGGGCTGCTGCTGCTGGTGGGAGCGCTCAACTGCGGCGCCATACGCGTAACCGCCTACATCACCACGGTGAGCCCTGTTGAGATGTGTGATGCATGATGGCATACAAGCTGGCAGACACGCAAGCCCTCCTTCTCTCCATAAGACCGCACCGCCCGGGTGCGAACAAAGGCGTTTGGGTATTACCCTAATCCTGCAGAACAGGAGGCACTGTCCACCTGCCCTAGGGTTTGCGGTTGGGCAGCACGCACACGGGTGTGCCGCTGTGACTGTACACGCGCGGAATCGCTCAGACGAATTGGATCCCCTGCTGGCACCAGGCGAACAGCAGCGGCGGGTGAGCAAGCGCAACAGGGGATGTGCGTTTGGGTCTCACATGTGTACTGTGTTGCACTGGATGTGCTCTTGCAGATGGGGGCTCTGTGGCACATGGTGGGCCTGGCAGCATTCTGTGTTACGCTGCTGCTGGTGACGCCCACACATGCGGACACAAAGGTGGGTGGTGGGTTCAGGACACGATAGCGACTCAGGATTAGGGGGCTGAGGACAAGGGGCATGAGCAGGTCACATCTGCTGCCGCACCGGTATTTCTGATGACTGCTCAACTTGACATCACTAGTCATGACGTGCATGAGCCCCAGGGTCATGTTTTAGTTCCCTCCCACCCACGAACAGCCCTGCACCCCACCCCACTCCACCCCCCTGCCTAAACGCAACATAACCTGCAATTCCTGCTACAGGACATCATGTTTTTGTGGCAGCACGACTCGGCAGCCACGGGCCTTTCCAACACCGGCTATGTGGTGATGGTGGGGCTGCTCATGCCGCAGTGGATGCTGGTTGGATATGACGGTGGGGCACACTTTTCGGAGGAGACACACCATGCGGTAAGCCGCCCCGCGCCCAACGGTCTGAGTGATGTAAGATCTCTGCCTCCCTCAACACTGCCGTCCATGCAAGCCGCACTGCGCAAGCCAGCTCATGCCATCATATGCTACAACAAGAGTGCGGCGTTGTGGGGAACAGGGGACACGCGTTTGCAGACTTTCCTGCACGCCACACCGCACCCGTCCATGCATCGCCTGCACCGATGCTTGCGCATCAGCACACCACGCGCTGCTGTAAGCTCCCTAACATCCCCACCCACATCAAACTGATAACATTCTCATGTATGCTTGATCCTTGCTAGCCGCCAGCACTTCTTGACAGCCGGGGACTGACGTGATCGGCGTCGCGGGGCACCTGTGCATGCATGCACTCACTGCGCAGGACGTCAACGTGCCGCGCGGGATCGTGTCGACCATCCTGGCTGGCTCGTTGTCCGGCTTTCTGCTGACGCTCACGCTGCTTTACTCGCTGCCCAACCCGGCGCGCATTGATGACCCCAACACGATCACCGGGGGCAAGAACGCGATGTTCCAGATCGTGTACGACGCTTTCCAGGTTTGTACGGGTGGCGGGTTGAGCCATGTACTGACAGGTGTGCCCATGTGCTCATTTGCCGCGTGGGTTGGGGCAGCTGGATTGTTGCCTGGACTCCATTTGGGTTTCAAGCCCATGTGGCAGCGCGCTCCTGAACTCACAGGATGTAGCATTGCACAGCGTACTGGCAGGACTGCTGGAGTATCAGTAGGAGCTGCGTGTCAGTGTGTGTATCACAGGTCGGTCTCTGCCCCATTCCGCACCTCCCTGAATCAAAGACCTCTGCATGCCTTGTGCGTGGGTGCGTCCAGGCCCGCACCGGCCAGGGGCGCGGCGGAGCGCTGCTGATGGTGATGCCGCTGGCGGGGGCGCTGTTCTGCTGCTTCAGCACCCTCTCCTGCAACTCAAGGTGTGATGCGCATGCACGTGTGGTGGTATGTTGCGTGTGGCAAGCATTGTGCCCCTTCGCGCACCACCCCACACCACACCACCCCACATCACATCACCGCTGCTGTGCTGTGGTGGAGGGAGTGTGGGGCGTGGAAGGAGTGTGTGTGAACATGAATATGTACAGGCGTTGGTGGGATGAGGCGTGTGCTTGAGCAGTCTGACTGCGTATAACAGCGTCGCAACGTGTGCTAGGGCAATTCAGTTTGGGTGTGAATCTCAAAAGCACCTTGGCCTTCTTGCTGCACGTGCATTCTTACCCTGTACCTTGCTCATCACGCTTGCTCATCACGCTTGCTCATAGCCTCAATCTGACGGACCATAACTCACTTGTTTGCTGCGACTAGCATAACCTGGGCCCCGGTCAACCCTGAATTCCTGTTGCTTGCAGGCTGGTGTATGCGATCGCCCGGGACGGTGCGATCCCACTGTCGCGCTTCATCCGGCACGTTGACCCTCGCACGCAAATACCACAGCGAGCCGTGGCAACCATGCTGCTGCTGACGGCGCTGATGGTGCTCCCCATCTGCTTCAACGCCACGTTTTTCTTCGCGGTCACGTCGTGCGCCACCGTCGCGCTGCACCTAGCGTACCTGATGCCCATCGCATGCAGGTGCGTGCTCGTGCCATCGCATGCAGGTGCTATCGCATGCAGGTGCCATCGCATGCAGTGATGCAGGTGTGGGTGCGCTGGCATTCACCTCGGCACACTCGCCTCATAACATAACATCTTATGTAATGTTTCATAACGTAACATAACATAACATAACATGATATCCTATGTCATCTTACGCCTGCTGCTGTAGCATGCTTTCCGTGCTGGTGACCTCACAGTGTGATGGCAGCCACCTGAATACCAACATTAATGCTGGTTTTCGCTCTGCTTATTTCCGTGGTCCCATGTGCTGCTGCGCATCCTTTCCGTGATGGTAACCTCACAGTGTTCTTGAACTGCTCCTGCCGCTGCCGCGTACAGACTCAGCACCCGGACCAAGTTTGTGCCTGGCTTGTTCCACCTTGGTAAGGCAGCAGAGGGAGTTGAGAAGGAGATACACTTATATGGATGGGATCACCAGCGGGGGTTACAGGCGACTGGGGCGGCATGTGTGGGTAGTGCATGCGTTGCGGGTGTTAGGGACCCTCTGCATGCATTCTGTGACGTGTGTGTTGGGGGTGGATTGCCTGCAGGTTGCACAGTTTGCGACACAGTCAAGCCAAACCGCACAGCAATACACCATATACTGACAAGCACCAGAGCATGGGTTTGGGCCGTTTGTTCATGATTGCCCTTCACGCCAGTGAGTTGACCGCTTCAATCCATGCTGGCTCGCGCTCGTGTAAGGCTATAACCAGCTCCTGAGAACATTGTGGACCCCCCCCGCCCCCCCCCCCCCCCCCCCCCATT
>BDDA01000694.1:49143-59231 GCA_001662385.1 Chlamydomonas asymmetrica
CGGGGATCACACCACATGCCCCTTGGGCGCTCTTCCTGCCACACCTGCACATCCCCACGGTAATCACACTGCATAGCCCCATGGGCGCTGTTCCTCACACACCTGCTTTTATTGCAGGTGACTGATACTACATGACCATCACGCCCAGCGCTACAGTCGCAATGTTTATCTTTGTTGTTTGCACTCGGCCGGCTAGCCAGAGGCCCAACTGTTGATCGTTCCGGTGGCCCCAGCCGCCATGCTCTGGCTCCGATGCCTCCCGATTTTGCCGTGTGATTCCTATGATTCTGCCGCATGGGACGTGTGGATGCCAACTGCATGGCTTTGTCCATCAGGCGGATGCGTGCGGGGATCCAGCTATGCGTAGAGGGTAGGTGTTGCAAGCTTTCAATCCGTCTAACGGGACGGTCTCGTGTCAGCGGATCTAGGTGGTAGTTACCCTTGAGTCGCAACGCTAGGGTGCAAGCGCGACAGATGTGGCGCTGCTGACATGGGCGATGTCATAGAGTGTGGCTGAGCGTCATTTTCCGATGGTGTGGAGGCCTTTTGCAAGCGCAGACCAGCAAACAAGGACGCACGGTGTGTCTTTTGTTCTGGCCCGCCGCTTCACCCGTTTGTGGATGGGTTAGCGTGTTGGTGGGGAATGGGGATTCATTCCGCAGCCCGTGCTTGTTGCTTCTTCACGGCATTATGGGCGCCGCTGCTGTTTCGGTAAGCTTGGCGATTTTGGCTGCAAGCAGGGGAGGGTTCCATGAACCTTACGACTGGTGCGCTGCACATTCATGCAGGCAGTGGCGTGTGAGCACGTGATGTGCATGAGCCACAAACGAACGAGCACACGCACCACAAACCCCCCAATGATGCTGCATGCATGCTCGAGACATGCATGCGCAGTTTGGGTTCGGTACCGGACGTGCAAGCCCTTTGAGCGGCCCGTCATTGCTGAACGGACACCGTAGCATGTGCGCTGTCCACTGTCCGTGCTTATCCTGACACACCGTGCCTGCCGTGCATTGCGGTTGCAAGCATGTTGAGAGGTATGCGGATATGTCAAGAAGCAGTGGCACTTTTGTGTGGAGCCATATATGATCAAGCTTGAATGCTAAGTTATGATTTGCCGTTTGGCGGAAAAAAGGTGTTTTGGGAGTTTGGGTGGATTCCGGGCTGTGCCTATCAGGGTGGGTTGGTGTCCCTTAAACCAACCCACCAGGGACAACGAGACGCAACAACAGGAGTGGCGAAATATATCCAGGACGGACCATTTGCTTGCCGGATCAGTATCTCTATGATGGATGCACATCCTTATGATGTATGCTGGTTTCTATGAAGAGCGATTGTTCCGGCGACAATCCCCACAATGCTTCGGGTGCATGAGCTTTGCCACCCACATCTCTTCAAGCAAGCGCAGTGGCCCCCTTAGTGGCCCCAACGCCACATAAGCACCCTGCATGTTTGCTGTCCCATCTATTGCTTGATGCTTGTATTGCTTTTTTTTCAGCGCGCTGGCGACCTGACAGCCCAGCAGCTGCCATAGCACCTAGCTAGCGAGGCCATTCCGGCATGCTATGCTGACCTGCTCATTTAAAACCCTCCATGAATTGTCTACATGAATTGCTTCATGATTTTTCCATGCATACGGTATGCCTCCATGCATCCCCTCCATAGATCCCATCCTTCGTCCTCCCCATGCTTCCCCATTATGCGGTCTGAATGTGCGCCTCCCAGCCCGGCCTTGTCCCTGTGGTCTCGCTCCTGCACACCCCGCCTGCCGTGTGATGGCAAGGCTAACCTGGATGTGTCACAGCGCTCCATATGCCCGTATCCTGGCTGCCTGAGTTGGCAGCAGGGCCAGCGTGTGTTGACAGTTCGTGCCATTGATGACCCCCCGGTACGCACTGGCAGCCGTTCATGGCCCTCTTGACTGCTGCCTGCAATCCATAGATTGCACCTGCGAATCTCTATGTGTGGTAAAGGCTGCTGGGTAAACGGTTGGATAGCAGGTTGGATAGGCGGCGCTGACCATAACAGCCAACGACTGCCCAGTGCACCCATATGTGTGGTGCTCGCATGATGCTGATGATGTTAACTGATAGTCTTGCAATGCCGTGCTGATAAGCAGGATGCTGTGTTTCGAATCATGCTCAAGCGTAAATGCTGGACTGCGGTGCATTCCGTTGTAGGCATGCATGCAAGCAGCTGCTGAACCATGCTGAGCAAAGTGGCGCCTTTGCGGATTCCTTGCTGTGCGGTAGTCGCCTGGTAGTTGCATTGGCATATTTGATGTTTTGCTTTGGCTCGCCCGCGAGGCGGCACAGCTCACAGTACAGCGCTCATCTAATCCCCTGAAGGTCTCACTTTGTGAGGCAACGGGGGGTATCGATCTCGCCCGTGAGGCGCCGAGACTGCCTTCACATGTTCCCGTTGCATTGAGGTCATTTCACCTTTGTTTGCACTTGGAGCCTTCTAGCGGAGGCCGACCCTCCTCAATGTTTGACGACTGACACCGCGCACAGATGAGAATCGAGTGTTCCCGCTATCCCATCCATTGCACTGCTGTCGTTGCGGTTGGCTAGCATAGGTCTTGATTGTGATTGGGTGTGATACTCTTAGATCTTTGACCACTTACACCGCTCAGCGGTGAGGCTTGAGTCCGATCCTCCTCGCTAGTTAACGACTTGCGCCGCTCACATATGAGGGTCGAGTGTTCCCTCCACGTCCACTGCCCTGCTGTCGTCGTGCCTGTTGGATAGAAGGTCTGAGTCATGGCAAGGCAATGTCGTGCTTACTTTGCATGCAGTTGTGTGTGGAGTCACGTGTGGAAGAGCGATGGCATGTGCGCAATTGTTTGAAACTTGTTTGTTTAGCAACACTTGAATGTTCCAGCAGAGGCAGACTCTATGCTCTATGTAGACGAGACGAGAATGAAGGCAGGCGCTGCTGGTGGTCGAGCAGTCACCCGACTGACGCTGTCATTCAGTTGCCTGTCTCAGCTGCGGCATCACTGCTGGGAGCGCATAACTCAAATGTGCATAGCCTGTGCGCAACTGCCTTGGTGTGCGTGCAACAGCGCATGCATTAAATGCACGACTTGGTATGCGCCATGTCTGCCCCCCGTGCATGCTCAACAATGGCAGTCATCAGTCATCAATCATGCAGGCGTAGGCTAGCATGGCATGGGTCGCAACCCACAACCAACGCAGCGCGTGCAAAGGGCGTGTGTGATGCATGCAGCGGACATGACACATGCATGCCGAATGTCGAAAACAAGAATCAGGGACACCTAGGACTACTCCAGGACGCACATGGCAAGCACTACACGCACTCTGCAAGGCACTCTGCTGGGAAGTCCTTAGACTCCCTATGGCTGGGGGCTTTGAGGCTTCAGCTACAGCACAAGGGTCACAACACGCCTGAACTGCCAGCTGACTTGCGCGCCCTCTGGTCATGAGTCCCTCCACCGTAATTCATGCCGGCCTCTGATCTGGACTGAAAAAATATAACTACCGGTAGCAGCATATCCCGTACGGGCACTCAGCCTATACAACGCTAGCTCTTTGCCGACACGCATCTAGCGGTTGTACAGGTACATGAGCGTGTAGAAGAACTGCTGCCAGCTGAGCACCAGGCCCGTCCCTGAGGTGTCCACATGGGCCAGCGGCATGAAGTGCTCAAACAGCTCCGGAACCAACACCTGCAGGCAAGCATGTGGTGTGTGCGTTGCGCGCAAATTTCAGGCTTGATTAGAGCTTGCAGCACAGGGAAGGACAGCAGGTCAATCCGGCCTCCTGCTGCGGCATTGAAGCTGCAGCATGAGGCCGCCCAGCATTAGGATCATGTGGGGCACGTCCTGGGAGGGTGGCGGGACGTGTCACGTGGTAAATCCCATCATAACTGATGCCATGCCCGCTTCCATGAACACCCCTGCAACCGTTCTGGACCAGTAGGCCTCCCACCAGCCTGCGCACCCACGCATGCGTCCCACATGCACCCACATGCACCCACTCACACGCACAACCGAGCATGCATGCATGCTCCCACACGCGCACAATCACACACTCGCACCCACGCGCACACACTCGCTTCCCCTGTCCCGTCCTCTCACCCCCTCACCTCCTCCAAGCTCTTCACAGAGACATCCCAGCCGCTCCCCGGCTGCGCCGCTGCCTCCACCAGCGCCTGCCGCAGAGACGGCAGCTCCACCCACGGCCCCGCCGCCCCCCGCGCCACCGCCTCACCGCCCCCCTCCTCACCACCACCAAACTCCGCATCGCGATCCTCCTGTGCCTGGTGGTCTTCGCGGATCGCCTGCATGCCACTGTCCATCCTCGTCCCTGGAGTGATGTGGGTCGTGAAAGGAGGAGCGGTGCCCAAGCGGCCGTTTTGGCCGCCGGTGGGAAAGCCCCGGCCGAAGGCGTCGGAAGCGTCCCCGAGCGTGCCCAGGGGCAGCGGGGCGCTGCCGGGCGGGCCGAGTCCGCCCGCGCCGCCCGGAAAGCTCTGCTGCGCTGCTGTGCCGGCGCGGCTGGCGGACTGAGCGGAGCTCGGAGGAGCAGCGGCAGCAGCCGGCAGGTTTGTGCCCGCGGTGCCCTGCAGGCCGTACCCAAACCCGGCGTGGGGGTGGTGGGGGTGGTGGGGGTGTGTGGGCTGGAGGTGTAGGTTGCTCTTGCTGTGGTGCGCGTCGAGCGAGCGCAGCGCAGCGGCGGAGAGGCTAGCGGTGGTGAGGGAGGGGCCGGAGAGCACACCCTGCTGCTGCTGCTGCTGCTGCTGTGGCGATGGGTTGGTGGCGGAGTCGGGCCGGGAGCTGGGGTCGCCTTCGGACTGGCGCGGTGATGGCTGCGTGTTGTGGGAGGCATGATCGGTACGCCCAATGCAGACAGCATTGCAGCGCCGAATTGGGCTCAGTGGGCGTTGGGATGCAGGCAAGCAGAAGGGGGACCATGACTCGATGCACAAGCACGTGCGCATGTATGCATTTACCTACCATGATAATTAATAAGAGAGCTTATTTCTACAGCCATTTGCATCACATGGCGCATGTGGCATACAGATGCACCTATGCGTCACAATGCGCACCAAGCGTGACCGTTTTAGGAGCGTGCCAGCCAGAATGCCGCACAGCACATGCGTGGGCCTGCTAGTTACTCGTGTGCAAAGTGCAAACGCTCACTAAGCTTACCCTGTGTGAGCGCTGCTGGTCCGCGACCCGGTAAAAGAGCTCCTTCACCTCGGCGCGGTGGTGCGCCACCGCATGCGCCACGCCCACCTACAGCCGCACAAGCATAAGCACAGCATGACACGTCACAGCACAGTGCGGCATGGTCAGTCAAGGGACAGCAGAACATGCGTAGGGCACACGTACGTGCCGTAACAACGCATACGGTATGTCAGGACAAGGTGACTGCGCCCTTCCTGGCCCACTCTCAAGTCACAACCCCGTGTGGTAGCCCAAAAGTGCAAGCACCAAAGCTGTGCACATGACTACCTGCGATTTGTCTCTGTGAAACCCCAAGCCTGCCTGACGGCCCGAACACCCTAGCACAAAAGTACCCACCAGTACTCAATGCAAAAGGCGTTTGGTGTACTGGAGAGATTTTTTAGATTTTCTTACACTAGGAGCTTTCTAGCCGAGGCCAATACTCCCCTCTAGGACCGAAAAGAGGTGCGTTTTGGTGTAATGGATGCCTGGTTATTGGTTATGATGTCGTTGCTGTCGTCAAACCCCAGGCCCGAGATGGTCCAAAGCGGGAAACGACACCGTGAGACCGGTTATGAGAGCCCGGGTCGGCCACTTACGAGCAGCAGAAACAACATTACAAATCGCAAAAAGCGACGCATTGTGCCTAAGCAAAGCAAAGCACTGCGCTGACTCACCAGCGGGTCGTCAGCGCGCAGGAAGTGCATGAGCTCCTCGTAGCTCACACCCAGCTCACCGGACGCATCCATGGTGCGCTGCGCGGTGGCGGTGCCAAGCAGCGCGTCGCTCGTCATCACCTGCACGCATGCACGCGCACATGCACGCGCGGCATTCATGCAATGCAAACACGCAATCAGGTAGCAGGCGGCTATTCGTGCCGTTGTCGATGTTGTCGCCCTCAGACACGGCACTCGTGCAAGGCAAGCACTCGTGCAAGGCAAGCACTATGCACCCCGACATTGTCATTTACGGTCACGTAGCAGTCGTTCACGCCGCCGGCATGAGTTCAGGGCGAAACGGAACGGGAGGGAGAAATGTGAGCGTGGTTCAAGAAACGTGAGCGGTTCAAGAAACGTGAGCGGTTCAAGAAACGTGAGCGGTTCAAGAAACGTGAGCGGTTCAAGAAATGTGAGCGGTTCAAGAAATGTGAGCGGTTCAAGAAATGTGAGCGGTTCAAGAAACGTGAGCGGTTCAAGAAACGTGAGCGGTTCAAGAAACGTGAGCGGTTCAAGAAATGTGAGCGGTTCAAGAAATGTGAGCGGTTCAAGAAATGTGAGCGGTTCAAGAATAGGTGCAAAATCCACTGGTTGCACTTGCGCGACCTCACTGTAGCGTTTGCTTCAGGAACTGCTCAGAAGTCGTATGAGAGAAACCTTCACAAACTGCATCGCTGTGAACGCCTGCAATGCTTATCGCTACCTGTGCGAGCGCCTCGGGTGCGAATCCCCACTCCGCAGTGACGTCCGCCAGCGCAGCCTGCAGGCGCGACAGCGCCACGCGCGCGCCACCGCCGCCAGCAGCGCCCCCACCAGCACTGCGCGCGCTGTCGCCCGACGCGGCGAGCCCGTACACCAGCGCGCACAGCTCATGGCTGTGCTGCCGCAGCGTCCTGCACATGAACCAAGAGATAACGAAATCAGCATATAAATGATGCGTCCTGCATGTAACCACATGCCACATGCAGGCATCTTGCAGACTGTCTGCACAGGCACGCTCCGCGCCAGGCACACAGCGCTAGCTACGCAAGTAACTGCCACCTTTGGCATCCAATCTGTTTTGGCAGGTGTACTTGTAGCAGGTGCGGGTTACCAAGTTTCTGGGCTAAACATTAAATATAGTCATACCGTAATTAATGCCAAGCACGCAGTACCTATGCATCGCACGCACCTGACGATCGTTGCGGGCGACTGGCGCATGGCGGCGCGGTTGGCCGCCAGCGCCTCCACGATGGGCCGCGCGTCCTCGCAGCTTGCTGGGCCCAGGGCGTCGTGGTGCGTGCGGCTGTGCCTGCGCAGCAGGTCGATGCCGGCGATGTTGAGCTCCACGATCCCCGGGTTGCTCTGTGAGGGCAGTGTGAGATCATCAGGAGAGAATGCAAGCACAATCATTATTCTATGTTACGGTTTTACGTCAGGAACGTGTTGGCCAAACGGCCCATGCATGCTTCCCGCAGATGGGGACCATGCGAGCACGCACGCGCACAATCATTATTGTTGCGGTTGCTTGGTTGCACGGCGGCGGCGGCTGATCACACAAGCTGCACAATGGTTGCAGAGTCGTGCAGAGATGTGGTACATAGTGACGTGGGCCCCTCCCAGTCTCGCATATAGGAGCCGCTTGGGGGCTGCGGGGAATGCCCAGCCAGGCACATGCAAAGCGAGCCAGCAGCTGCCAGCCCCACCTTGAGCAGGGCCACCAGGTGCATGCCCCCTGTGTTGCCAATGGGGTTGTGGCTGAGGTCCAGCGCGGTGATGGAGGGGTGGTGCTGCAAGGGGGGGAGGGGGGGGGCATGCAGGGGTTAGGGGTTTCAAGGGCTTTAGGGTTGAGAATGGTGTTGTTGTGCTGCAGGAGAGCTTCGAGAGCTTACAGGTTCAGGGCTAGGGATGGTGCTGATCCATTCAAGCAGAATGGATCCAGAGCTTAATGATTGACAGTGGATTGACAGCAGGCTGAGGGTGCGGGCCTGGCTGACGGTGGTGCGGGGGCTAGGTTGAGGGCTGAGGGCTGAGGGTGCTTACCGCCAGCAGCCCCTCCAGGAGGGGTACGCAGGAGTCACGTAGGCCGCAGCGCGCCAGGCTGAGGCTGCTGAAGGCGGGGTCGCGCTGCAGCGCCGCCACCAGCGGCAGCAGGCCGCGCGGGCCCAGGTAGGCGCGTGAGAAGTCATACGTATGGTCCTCCCTGCAGCACTCCAGCAGGAAGGGAGCAGCAGGTTGGAGGGGCGACCGAAACCACATCAAATCCAAACCTTGACACCCCTAAACCCGTTGGTCGACCGTAAGTTCATTATCAAGCTGTGACGTAATCATGTCAAGCTTTGGTGCTGCTGTTCCTTACACGACCCGTTTGGGGGCAGTGTCTGGTTCCGCACGTGACCACTGGACCACACCACCACCACAAACCACGGTTAAAGGAGAGGTTGGGATGGTGGCTTGGTATAGGCAATGCTCAGATGCCCATCTGGCAGGCAGGACTGGGTCACATGTACGCAAATGGACGCCCACGGCATCCCGCATGCACAAATGACACCACTGGGACGGTTGCAAGTTAGGTTTCAGGGGTCTGGGTTGTCCGGCGCCCTGGTCTGACGCAACGCACCTGAGCTTAGACGCCAGCAGCGAGTGCACCGCCACCTCGGTCTTGTCACGCAGCTCGCGCGCACCGGGCGGTGCTGCTCCAGGGGCGGAGGGCGCGAGGCGCTGCACCGCCAGTGCCTCCATCACGCCCAGGTACTCCTCGCCGCTGACCTGCATGTACACAGCACAGCACAGCATGATACAGCACGACGCACGTCACACAGCGTAACGCACATCACACAGCATGACACACAGTAGGCGCACACAGTGTAGGCGAGCCACAGCGCATATAGACACCCAGTTTGCGCTTCAGCAGAAGCAACGGCGATCGGGGCCCTGCGCCCTGTTTGCTTGTTTTCATGCTGCCACCGCAAACGCGTTTCCGTCAACACCCGTGTGCGACATCACTTCCAGCAAAAACAAGGTGAGCACGCCCAGGCGTGTGTGTGTGTGCGGGGGGAGCGGGGGGGGGCAGGAGGAGTGGGTGTATACGCAAGCGCAAGGCTGTACGCACCAGGTCAGCTGCAGCGCGCGCCAGGGGTGCGTGCGTGGCGGCTAGGTCATCTGGGTCTGCAGATGGCATGAAGCGGCACACCACCGCGCGCAGCTCCCCGCAGGTGATGGCGCCCTGCATGCACATCCGCACACATGCAAGGCATGCATGCAAGGGATGTCGGTGTGTGGCGATGTGTGTCGGTGCATGTTGGTGTCCGTGTGTGTCTCTGAGTGTGTCAGGAAGAGGTTCACTTTGTTAATTACACACAGTGTAATTCCCATGTGGGGGGGGGGGTGCAGTAGTGTTTGCTCGTGCAAGAGAGAGCTGCACATGGGGGTGCGGGTTGCCATACGACACGTACAGGCAGGCTTTCTAGTTCTGTTGCCTGACAATGGGTGGCGCCGCTTGGCCGCATGCCATTCATGTTACACTGATCCCCTCCCCGATGCTTGTGAGAAATCCAGGACACGGAAATGGCAGTGGGTAACTCTATATCCCCAGTTACCCACCCCCCTGTGTGTATTACACTGATTCCCCTCCGCTCTGCCCCCCTATGGGTGTGTGTGGCCCCCCATAGACCATGTGAGGCCGCACCTGGTCCTCAACATCCAGATGCTTGAACAGGACCTGTACGGTGGAAAGCCATATACATCCCACACAATTACAGGCAGGTTAAGTACTAGCAGGTACAAAAGATCTTGATTAGCACGGCAGCAGTACACACGGTGAGCAGTCCCCATCCTTGCGTGTACTGCATGCACACCTCACCGCCCCATGAAATCACACTGCATGGCACCACAGGGTAAACACTCGAACGCACCATGAGCAGGCCACGCACGTCCGGCAGCGCATCGAACCCCAACGGCATCGCCAGCACCTCTGCCACACCGCATGCCAGCTCGCCAGTGCTTAGGCCCTCTGCAGGATCACAAGGCAAGAACGACATACCTGACCATTATGCCGGTATACCAGCACCCATTTTGCTTGTACGTGTGTGTGTGTGTGTGTGTGTGTGTGTGTGTGTGTGTGTGTGTGTGTGTGTGTGTGTGTGTGTGTGCATCTGGTGCGGCTGACGGTTGGCACCTGGTCAGCATCTTCTCGATTTTGT
>BDDA01000695.1:14328-39065 GCA_001662385.1 Chlamydomonas asymmetrica
CTTGTGGTTGAGGTGGTGCATGCAGCACAGCGCGTTCCTGTGGGAGCCGCCGCAGCGCCGTGGCTGGCCCTCGCACAGCCGCCACACCGACGCCGCGCACAGCGCCCGCATGGCGTTAGTAGCCACACGTGCGCCCGCAGCCTGCACCGCGACTGTGTGCGGTGACTGCGGTGGTGCTGGCGCTTGCAGGACAGTGGCAGTGCTTGGTGCGTGGCATGCTGCTGTGGGCGCCGGCCTGGCAGCGGCCAATGCGCTGCCTTTGCCGCCTTTGAGGCCGCACGGCGCAGCAGCCAGTCGGTCCAAGCTCTTACGTCCCAGCGAGGTGTGTTTGCGGCTGCTGCGGGGGTGGCGTGATCGGCGCACTGCCGGCTGCGCCGTTGCATCCGGGTGTGCCTGCTGCACCATGTGCGCCTGCTTAGCGCGCGCTTGCTGCGGCACCACCATGCGGGTGAGGGTGGGTGGGCGTGGCTGCAGCAGCGGCACCGTCGAAGGGAGCAGGGGAGCGGCAGGCGGCGGCGGCGGCGGCGGCTCGCTGCGCCCAGCAGCGCGCCCACCGCGCGCAGTGCTGGCGCCACCGCCGCCAGCCTTGCGGCCGCCACCTGCTGCATTACCACTGCCGCCATACGAGACGTACGAGCGGCCATCCGCAATCCTCCGTGACACACCGCGCATGCAACCACGCTGACCCCCCTCTGCATCATGTTCCTCCTCCGCGTCGTGCTCTTCGCCAGCGCAAGCGGGCTCGCCCTTGCGCTCGCCCTTGCGCTCGTCATGGACGCCCCCATTATCATCATCATCGTCATCACCACTCGGGGGGTACAGGCTGGGAACGCCGCCCTCCAGGGCGATGAGGTCGCCCTCGAGCAAGCGCTGCCATGACGGGTTCAAGCCGTCCCGGTCATCGCCGCCGCCACGCGCATCATCGCTGATGCCCGTGCCTGGCCTGCGTGCGTGGCGATGCTTGCCGCAGCCGCGACAGTCGCCGGGCGGGTCGCCACGTGGCTCCTTCACTAGGCGCTGGTAGTGCCGCAGCAGCGCGTCCTCCACAGCATCATCGTCATCAACGGCATCATGTAGGGGCCGCATGTGAGGGCCGCCCCCGCCAGTGGCACCACCACCGCGCACTTCGCCGCCGCCGTCATTCTCCAAGCCCGTAGCCCTCCCGCCATGCGTGTCGCATGCGCGCTTGCGCTCATGCTCCTTGTCCCTCTCCTGCTGGGGCGGCCCGCAGCGCACCAGCTCCGCTGGACTCAGGCCCTCACGCACCTGCTGCGGCGGCGGCAGCATCAACTGCTGCACCTGCTGTTGATGCTGCTGGTCTTCCGCAGCTCGTAATGCAGCATGCAGTGTGGACGGCGGGCCAGGGTCACCACCCGCAAGGCTTGTGGCAGTAGCGGCATCCGCTGCGGCAGCGGTCGCATCTCCACATGCATGGCCACCACCGCCTTCGGCCAGCACCAGCGAGTGCGGAAGGGATAGGGATGATGGCGGCGGAGTAGCAGCGCGCTGGGTGCCCAGGCGGCGCTGAGGGCGCTCACCGCTCTGCTGAAGGCCCGCTGCGGTATCATCAGCGAGCAGGAGCAGCTCCTCCCGCTGGCACCAGTCACGCCAGCTCCCGCCCAGCGCCTGCATCAGCTCCGCGTCCTCCATCAAGCCATCCAGCTCGTCGCTCGTGTCGAAGTAGTAATCGTGCTGGCGATCGCTTCCGCTAGAGCTGCTGTTGCCGTCATCACCCCCAGCACCGCGCACCACCCCGCTGCGGCCTCTGCTGCTGCGTCCGCGCCAGCGGGCGGCGTCGCAGTCATCCATGGCAGCAAAACCGCGTTTGGTGCCGAGCGGCGGCGTCAGCCGTCCCCGGCTGGCTGTCGCCAGCAGCCCCCCCTGTGAGGCACCCAAGCCACTTGCTGGCGCCGCTACTGCCCCTGCCGCCGTTTCGGTGCCGCCAGCAGGGCGGAGCTTCCTGCTGCCGCTGCCCGATAGACCCTCCTCTGCAACGTTGCCTGCTGGGGCTGTTGCTACAGGCGCAGGAAGTACGGCTCTCTGCTGCGGCTGTGGTGGCTGCTGGGCCAATAAGCTCGGTGGCAGCGGGGCAGCAGCAGGCGTGGGCTGCAGCAGCGGCTCGCGGGTGTTGTTGGCTGCGAGGGCGGGCCACCGGGCCAGCAGCGCTGCTGCCGGGCTGTGCGCCGCCGCCGCTGCTGCTGCTGCTGCCCCGGCCTGCATGTGCTGCTCGTTGGGCAGGGCCGCACGCAGCACCTCCATCAGCGCCGGGGAGCGCATCAGCAGGCCGCCTGCCACCAGCGTGGAGGCAGCCGCCAGCGTGCTGTGCCATGCCGCTGCCAGCGCACGCCCCGCCGCCAGACGCGTGATGTCCTGCTGCTGACGCCGCTGCTGGCCGCGCTGCTGGTATTGCCGTTGCAGCTTTTGCTGCCGCCGCTCGTCGCATTCAGCGCTGATGGCGACTGGACTGCCAGTGGCCACAACGGGTGCTGTGTCTGAAGCACGGGCGTTGCTGTTGCAAGCTGAGGCCACGTAGGCGTAAGCCGCGTCGAGGTGCGCCTCCCGCACCAGCAGCGCCGGCACCTGTAGCGTGTCCCGCGCCCAGCGCAACAGCCGGATCACCAGCCCGTCCCGCGTCAGGCATGCTGCCTGAGGCAGCGCTGCCGCTGCCTGCTGTGCGTTATCCTCGTTGCCTGTTGTATCGATGTCAGCCGCCAACTGATCGTCAGCGTCAGCGTCATCGACAGCCGGGTGTGCATCCATCCATGCAAAGCACACCGCCATGAGCTCCAGGGCGGCAATGGCATCTGCTGGGGAGGGCAGGCCAGCAGGCGGTGGCGATGTTGCTGACGCTCCTGCGCCCTCCCTAGGCGCCTGCTGACCCGATGCAGCAGGTGCTTGAGGCAAGGCTGCTGCAGGGCGTGGCTGCCGCAGCTGCTGTTGCTCGCAGTACAGCGCCTGCAGGGAGGTCCACAGCGCGTCCACCATGCGCAGCACGCCGGCGCCGTGCGCTGCGGGCGAGGGTGCTGCACGGCCCAACACGTCCCCTGCATACGCGTCGGCGCAGCACGGCCAGGCGCCCCGCATGGCGGCGCCGCACTGCACGACGAGGGGCATGAGCGGCAGCAGACATGCGTCGCCAAAAGCGCCACCACCGCCGCCCACCTCGTCGTGGTTTCGGCTGTCTCCGTCCGCCGATGAAGCACCAACAGCCATGGCCGGGTTGTCACACCCACTGACCTCCGCGCCCTCCACCGCTGCAATATCTGCGCCGGTGCTTGCGCCTCCTGCGGCTGATGGGCCCCCGGCCAGGAGCGGCTCAGCGTCGGCCGCCGCCGCCGCTGCGGTGTCTGCAACGGGCATCAACGCGTCGCCGCCTTCCCCGGCACCGAGCCTGCTGCCAAGGATTTCTGACAGCGGTGGTTGCGAGGCAAGCAGCACAGCAGGGGCGGGCGCTGGCGCACCTACGCTGTGCGCATCTGCTGTGACCGCCTGCTGCGGCGGCGGCGGTGCAGGGGGAGGAGGTGGGGGCACGGCCGGAGGCTGGGTGCGGGGCTGAGGTTGCTGTTGCTGCTGCTGCTGCTGCTGCTGCTGTTGCTGTGGCGGCTGCTGCTTCTGCGGCCGTGAGGGTTGGGAGGGCAGCGGGCCGGAGCACGGGTATGCGTCCGCCACGCCCTCCTGCATGCCCAGCATGAGGCTCAGCACGCGCACCACATGCTGGAACTCGCGCGACCCCGCCACAGCCGCGCTGCTGCTGGGAGGCCTGGCGCCGCCACCACCACCACCACCGCCACCACCACCACCACAATCGCCACCACCACGATCGCCGCCAGGCCCGCCCGCCGGCACGGGTGCTGGTCTGTCCATGATGACAATCAAATCAGGCCGGTTTGCGAAGCTGAACGCAACCCTGATGGCACCTTCGGCGGCTGCCGCATCAGCTGCATCAGTTGCGATCGTCACCCCTTGACAATCAGTGCCGGTGTTGCCGCTGTCATGGAGGAGGGGGAGGAGGGCGGCAGGCAGGTCGCGTGCACGCTCCTCACCTCCGCCTGCGCCCGACGCCATGCAAGCCAGGTAGGCCGCACGCCGCCGAGTCGCGCGGCGCATCAGCGCGCTGCGCTGGGCATCACGATCCCGCCGCTCGCAGCGGGTCATGCCGTCGTCATCGCCGTCATCCTCCTCATATTCCTCTGTGATGGACGCCATCTTCGCCAGCTTCATCGACTTCCGCAGCCTGCACATGCGCAGCATGCGGTCGGTGTCTGCCTGCGTGGCAGTGGCACCGCATGGGCCGGCAGCCTTGCCGCCGCCGCCATCCCCGCCATTCCCAGCGGCCTTTCCGCCGCCGCCACCACCGCCACCTGCAGGAGGGGCTGCAGGGGCGGGAGTGTCGGTGCCGGGCACGACGGCGATGTCGGCGGGCAGGCCGAGGCTCGTGCCGCCGCGCACGAGGCGCTGCAGCAGCTGGGGCAGGCAGCGCATGACTTCCACAGCGGCTACCTGCGCCGTCCGCGCCGCACGCCGCTCCGCAGAGCTGCGTGGCTGGTTGGGGGCGGTGCGAGGGACGCGGCCGGCACCCGCCTGCAGCTGCCGTGCCTGCTGTGACGCGGCTGTGTCTGCCGCCAGGCGCAGGTGCGCGGGCAGCATGTGCAGCTGGCCACTGGATGCAATCTCTCTGAGCGCGCGGACGGCAACATCCTGCAGCAGACCGTCCACCACGCCGCCCGGCGCACCCAGCAGGTCACGCCCTCCGCCACCGTCGCCGCTGCCAGTCACGCTAGCGACATCCAGGCTGTTGCCATCGTCCCCCATGACAGCCAGCGTGCTGGACACAGGGGCACACCCGTCTTGCACGACGGCATTGTCACCGCCATCAGTGTCGGCGCCATCAATGGCAGCGCTCGTGGCCGGCTTGTTGCCGGGTGTGGTGGCCTGTTGTGGCGGAGGCAGTGCCGGTGCCTGGGGTGACCGCCCGTCCCCACCCTCCATGTCACCGACAGCCCCTCCTGTCCCACAGGGGATCACGATGGGGCCAGCGGGGGTGGCACTGGTAGCGGTGACAGACTGCTTTCGCAGCGCGATGATATGCGCCGCCCACATCAGCACGTGGCCAGCGCACGGCGCCAGCACAACACGCGCCTGCCTCGCAGCGCCGCCGTGCGCGCCCGCCGCACCAGCACCGTCGACCGCGCCTGCTGCCGACTCGTCCCCCCCGGCCAGCGTGCTTTCAGCGACGGTGAGGGCGATGTACTGGCCGTTGCGCCGGCCCTCTGCCACGTGCCAGGCCAGGCCGCGCAGGCAGGCCAGCATGAGGGACAGCGCGTGCGGGCGAGCAAAGCGCCCGCTGCCCAGCACGGCCATGTGGCGCAGCAGCATGGCGGCCAACGCGGGGGAGCGCCGCGCGCACGAGATGAGCACAGCATCCGCGTCCGCAGCGCTGCCGCTGCCATTGCCGCTGCCGCCCATCGCCAGGGCCCCCTTGCCAGCGCTACTGTCAGCACCAGCACCGCTGTCGGTTGCTCCTGCGGCGCCCAGACTGCTGCTGCTGCAGGCGCCATGTGGGGGCGGGGAGAGAGGCATTCTGCTGCTGCTGCTGGTGATGGCGCGAGGGGACAGCGGTGACAGCGGGGAGGAGGGCAGCTCGGACCTGCACGCCTGTGCATCCACCTGCAAGGGATGGAACGATGGGACCTGGCAGTCTACAAAAGGGCACGTCCACTGCGGAGGGATTGACAAACAGACGCCGATCCAATGCAAAACACAAGCAGGCCGAGCTGCGCACAGTGCCCAGTGCACGGAAAGCGACCTGATTGCATGCAAATTGATGGCAGCGGGTGTGTGAGCGAACCCACACGCTCCGCACAGGTGGACCAGAGGACGATGGAGGGCTCGACCAGCCAGTCAGGACCTACGGCTCCCGGGGTGATGACCCAGATCGGCTGATACGGGGGTCCATGTGCAGCACAGCACCCGCACCAATGCCTCACCCGGCCGATGAGCGTGGCGCAGCGCCGCAGCAGCGCCCAGCTGGGGGCCGCCAGGCCCGCCTCGTCAGAGCGCAGGCTGCGGCCGCCGCTGCCCACCAGCGCGCCAAACAGGCAGCACCACGCCGCGTCCCGCGCGCCGCGCGGCAGCAGCGGCCACACGCTGCGCACTGCGGGAGCGGGGGCGCCGCAGCGCACCATCACCTCGGCCAGGCCTGCACCGCATCATTATAAGTCACAAGGAGAGCCACGATGAATACTGATAACGAATCACAACGAGACGCACACGGGGGAAAGGGGTAAGATGCGGGGATGCCTGAGGGTACAAGAAGGGGGAGGTGAACCAGCCAAGCGAGGCTGCTGCCTGCTTCCTCAGCCTTTCCCAGGCCTCCTTGTCCGCACCAGCAGCATCACTCCTACCGCTTTGCTGCACCCCATGCCCACACACCCCAAAGCCCCCTCCCCTACCCTTGAACTCACACACCCACCACACACTGAAACACACACGGTGGATATGATTTGAAAGGTTCGCTGTGAATCCAGTGATGCTTGCACATAGACGCGCACCTGCCAGCGCCGCCTCCCTGAGGCGTATTGAGCTGTCCACGCACTCCAGCGCCGCCACCGCGTCCGCCACCGCAACAGCGCACGCCGCGCTCGGCACCGGCGCCAGCGCAAGGGCCGCCCACGCGCATTCGCTTGTCAGGGGGGAGTTGCCGCCACGGCTGCTACGGCCAGCAGCGCCGCCAGTGGTGGCGGCAGTGGCGGTGGCGGCGTGCAGGCCTACCGCACCCAGGCCTGGCGCGTTGGTGGCAGCAGGATCCAGCGCAGCCAGGCCCAGCGCAGCCAGCACTTCCACATACATGCTCTGCGCGCCGCGCAACAGAGGCATGGGAGGGGTGCGCATGGCAGATGAGTGGTGAACCGCAAGGGGAGGTGTGGCTTGTCCCGGGGCATGCAAGAGTGAGGAAAGCAGGCTTGTGCTAGTCCCATGCATTCACCCTTGCGGATGAGGCGTCACATGCATGCACACAATGCGAAGCGTGCAGAGGGTGCACCAAATACCTGTGCTGGCTCGCCAGCTGCCAGGTGCATCCATACAGCCGTGTATCATACAAGGATCATACCAAGAGGATGCCAGCAACACAGCAAGATGGCAGACGCCAGCTGAATACCTCCCAAAGCAGGACGAGTGGGCTCCAATTTGCTGTCACTACCTAGCCGCTGCATAGCTGTCTACCTCACAATCCCGCTCCAACCTTTGAAACGCCCACCACGCACATTGAACCAGCATATCTGCACACACAGCACGACTCCGGAACGGCTGCGGTCCCGCCTTTGACACCAGCGGCATCACACCAGCACCCTTTTGCGTACCGGCGTACCTGCACGATGCAGATCTCGTTGCGGGCAACGGGCGTGCCTGAGGGTTACATGCGCAGCAGCGCACATATGTCGTCCGCCACAGCGCCCTGCGCGTCGCCAGCGACCAGGCGGCCCATGAACGCCTCGGCGCGCGCAAAGGACGCCTCGCTGCGGCCCGGGTGGTGCAGCCAGTGCTCGGCGCAGAACGGCAGCTCCGTGCGCCAGCGGCCCACCGCCTGCAGCAGCAGCGCCGAGCGCGCATGCAATTTTCTCGTTGGTGATTCCCTTCCGTGCCTTGGTGCTTGCCCCTTCCCCCCAGCGGAGGGGAGAGCCAGTAGGGCAGCGCAGTACGTGAGTCCCACAGCCTCAAGGATTGTGAGGATGCAGTGCGTCAACCCAACGCTGGCACGCGCTTGGTCACGACCCAAATGCCAACGTGACCCAGATCGGCCCAGCATGCAGGCATCATCATTTCACTACCCGCCCTCCTCACCTCCATGACGGAGGGGTCCGGAGTGCCGCGCTGCGCCAGCGCGCGGCTGAGCATCATCGCCGGCGTCACGCACAGGCCGGGGCCCGGCAGCACCGCCACAAGCGCGCGTGCAGGGTCCAGCTCGCCCCTGGCAACACACAGCACATGCAAGCAAGAGATACCATGTTGGGCTTGCAAGGCACTGCCGTATGCATGAATGGTGTTGGCGTGGTGAGCAGCAACGCCCGCAAACCAGCTCAAGGGGAACTCAGTGAACTACTGAAACAACCTAAACTAAGCCAGCAGCGCTGCCGTGCCATACCCCAGCAACGCAACCCAAAAGCGCACACGCTCACCTGCACACCAGCGCGCAGGCACACACACAAGAGGCGGCCGAAGAGGTGAGGCATCCTGCCAGCCCTCAGCTCACGCTGCGCAGCGTCACGCCGTGCCGCCAGGCCAGGCCACTCCCGCCACAGGGCCACCGACGCACAAGCCAGGCGCTCAACCGCCCTCGCGTCGTGGCTCCGCAGCGCGAGCGTGGCCGCCAGCTGCATGGCCGCCTCGCACAGCAGCTCCGTCGCGTCTGACTCACGCAGTAGGACCTGCTTTGCTATTGACGCCTGAGGGCCAGGCTCAGGCTCCAGCACCCCAGGCTCAGGCGCAACAGTCTCCTGCAACTGCGGGATGCGCTGCTGCTCCTCAGCCACGCACCCCAACACGCGTTGCACTGTAGCACTTGCCACCGTGCTGTTCACCTGCGTCGCGCCGTTGATGACACCAGCGCTCAACATAGCGGCCAGGAAAATCCCACGCGCCGTTGCTGGTTGTAACAAGGCTGCGAACGCGCTGGCAGCAGGTGCGTTGATCGCGCTGTCGGCGCAGGTGGGCGCCAACGGGTCAGTGGTGGAGCTGCAGCCCAGCGCATGGGCTAAGCGCTCAGGATGGATTACACTGTAGTAGTGTGCGACGTCAGCTGCCAGGACCCCAACATCTGACCCAAAAGGGTGCTCGTTGTGGATGCTCTTGAGGTTGGGGAAATTGGCTGTAACGAGGTCGATGTGGGGGATATCCGCGTGTGGGGCACGCCCCGACAAGCTGCGCAAGCTGTGCAGCTGATGGTACAGCAGGGGACCGCCATGAGCAAGCACATGGCTCTCGTTATCTGCAAGTCGCAGGGTCACAACCGTTGGCGTTGCAAGCGTCAGGTCCAGCGTTTGCACGTGGGCGTCGCCCGCCCGCCACAATACCCTTCCCCCGAATACTAATCAGTGCCCCTCACCCTGACATTGAGAGGCAACCCCAATCAGTACACGGGAGGCAGAGAGCTCCATCAGCTAGAGCCAAGTCAAGACATCTGCTTCAATTTGACCAGGCCCGCCATCTAACAGGCCTCGACCCGGAACTTTGCGCAGCCTCACCTGCAATTTTGGCCTCACACTGGGCCAGGAACCTGACTAACGTCAAGTGCTGGCTGATGGCCTTCAGCCGACGCCTCGCCAGGACCAGGTTGTTTAGTGTGGCCGTTACGGAACGCCGAAACAAGCTGCATGTCAACCGAAGTGATGCAATTGCAGGCGGGTCCAGGAATTTCTGGATCTCCCAGAGTTGGTCTCTGTTTAGTGACCATATGCCTGTGCCAGTCGCGCAGCTGCTCGTCACGGCACCTCCCCTGTTGCGCTCGGCGGTGGCGAAGGACAGGCAGCTTTTGCGCTGCTTTGGAGAACCAGAGTTCATTACTATTGGTTGGACTGAAAAATGAAAGGTGTTGCACACTCAAGTCAACGCTCCATGGTGAGGCGCTTGCACCCACTCAGCACCGTTAAGTGAATCCTAACAACGGGTCCCCTCCTCCTGCTACGGTGCGTCAGAGCCTGCGCCAGTGTGCTCAGGCCTGGTCGCTGGTTTTCTAGTGTATGAGGGACCCTGTTGTGACCCTCTGCACAGCCTCTGCTCCTTTTACTCCTTCCTCGCCAATGCGTAGTATGCACAGCATTGCAGGTGTAAATGCTTCGGCATGGACCATCGCCTCACAGCAGTACAGCAAGCATGCCCATGCCCGGGTGCTAGTACAGCCATAATGCTAGAATACTGCGTCTCCGTCTTGTCGACGCAGGCGTGTGTGCGTCCCCTGATCTGGGTCTACTGGTTCAGCACTTGATTCTGTGCGTTCTGGGGCATGCATGCGCCATCGACATGAACAGATTCAGAGACAAATCTGACAGTCCAGACAATCTGACAGTCCAGACAATGTGCCGCTGCTGTTGTGCAGCCCCAACATGCATCTTGGATGTCATACCACTTGTACCTCTGCATCAGCCCGACTGTAACTGATGTAGACTTCTATAGGCGTGCGTTACTGTGGTGTTCTAGGGGGTGGCGCAGGTGCACCAGAGGCCGCATACGTCTGCATTTTGGCGCGCCGCCATTGCACGGCTAACGCATGTGCGACCCCTATACCACCTCGTGCCGCTCCGTATTCAGACACAAGCATCTTGTACCCTGCGTTAGTGAACTGGCAAACCGTGCTTAGGAAGGCAAGCTACGCCCCTAGGTAGCTCAATTCATTCTACGTGGACCCGCTTAACCCGCTGCTTGGGGACACATGCTGGCAATGCAAGCAGGCTGGCGACGGTGAGACCACTGCAGGTGAGCAGAACATGCTAAGCCTACTGCTGTGGTGAACAGCTGACGACTGGGAGTCCCGCTGTCAGACTAGAGACTCGTCGTGTCTTTCCGTTCTTTTATGTTTTCAGATGGACCGAACCTTATCCGTTCCTGCTTGCTGTGCTACCAGTCTGGCAATCAGGCTTACACGCCTCGTATGACATGCATAATCCGGTGGTGTTGTTTGTTCCTTACCATTTCAGCGGTGGAACCTGCTTGACGCCCCTGCGCCCCGTTGCGAAGACTCGTCCCTCACCCAGGCTTCACCCAGGCCCAACAGGTGTGCTGTTGTATGAGAGAACCTGTAAGGCAGTGGATGCATGACTGCTCGTTTTACGTCAGGCTTGTATCGCCACTCCACTTCGTCAAACAGCGGTACAGATAACTTTGGTCTCGGTTTCTGCTCGTTCACCCCGATGGGCGCTCGTTGACGGTTGTGCCTGTGTGTGAGGCACAACAGAGACAATTCTAACGCTGTGCTGTTTTTTTGATGCATATGGGGCGAGGCTGGAAGTATAAAAATGGCTGGAGTCGAGCATACGGGGGGCAGGTCCATACAACCGGGTGCGCAAGCACGCTGTGCGCGCTTTATTGACGTCCCATGTATTGAGCGCACTGCCTCCCAGGCTGCAGTAAACCAGGCTGCAACTACTTACTTTTCAAGTTTTGTGCACCCTCAAAACCTGCATCGTCTGTCATGTCTGGCAGACAAAGTGTAAGTTGCAGTATGCAGCAAGTCACCCATAGGCCCGCCTGAAGTATGGGTTAAGTGAAACTGTCAGACCCGCTGTGCATGCATCCACCATCACCCTTACACACGCACGCACGCCCTGGCATTGTCACACCAACTGCACACCCACGACTGGCTTGCCTTGCCCGCTGCTGTCCTGCGGGTTCGACGTACTGCTTCGCTGTGCAGACGACGCTGCCTCCCCTGCACACACACACACACACACACCTACTGTGTGTCCGTCAACAGCGCGGACATCCTGCCGCTACTGTGGACAACATCAGATATATGGCTGCTACCGCCGCTGCGTTGCGTGTTCAGCAGCTGCAACAGATGGACGCTGCCAGGGCCGCCGCCTGTCCATTATTCAGCCGCTTACCAGACCACGTGTTGGAGCGCATACTTGCGCCCCACTGTGCGAACAAGGGTGTGAAGCTGGTGTGCAAGCGCTGGCACGAATGCTGCATGCATGGCGTCACGGTCATGCAGAGCAGCGCCCTGGCACGGCAGCTGACCGGTGGCAGCCGCGCTGAGTGGCCCTATCAGCGTCCTGGTCAGCTGCTCCCGGCCTCGTTCACGTGCCTCGGCAAAGTGGTGCTAAGCAAGGAGCACCTGGACGCAGCAGCGGCCACGGCAGCCCTTGCTTGCTTGGCCAGCAGCACGTACATGCACGCGACCCTCACGCACGTTGATGTCTACTTGCTCGGATATCACGACGATGACGACGACGATGCAGCACACGCCGCCAGCGCGGCGGCGCTGGTGGCGCTCATATCCGTACTGTCCAGCCTGCGCACCTTGGCCGTGCGGTGGGATGGCATACGCGGGGAGACCTCAAACACCGTCAACGCACTGCGGGCACTGCGCTGCCCGTCCCTGGCCAGCCTCACGCACCTGGACCTGAGCCGTTGCGAGCTGCTTGATCTGCATGCTGAGGAGCTGGGCAAAGCGCTGCTCAGCTCGCCCCACCTGGCGGGCTTGACGCGGCTGGATTTGGGAGTCGGAGAGGAGCCTGAGATCGGACCAGCCGGCTGGCAGGCGCTGGCGGCGTCGCTTGCAGCAGCCACGCACATGTCGTGCATTCGGCACCTGCACCTGTCTTGCAGCTGCGGTCTTGGCTGGCCCCGTGTGTTGTGCGTGCCCCGCCTCATGTCCTCGCTCACCAGCCTGGACCTATCTGGGACGATCATGGATGGCGGGCTTAGCCTTGATGAGTTGTGTGAGCAGCTCCAGCACACGCATCTTTCTGGGCTACACGAGCTGGACCTCAGTTACACCCTGGATGCCGATCACGAGCTCACAGCGCGTGTGGTGCGCATGCTCACCAGCTCAACGCACCTCCGCCTCACCACTTTGAAACTCAAATGCAACGAAGTGGACACGGGCGCGGACCTTGCAGCGATGCTGCAGCACGGCAGCCACCTGCATGGCTTGACGGAGCTGCACCTGCCCATCATAGTGGGCCCGGATGAGGGCGCCACGGAGGTGTTTGATGCGCTGGCGTCTGCCACTGGTTTCAGCGCACTGCGGGTGCTAAGCATCGAGTATCAGGACTTGTCAGGGCCGGCATCAACGGCGTTTGCGTCGGCACTTCAGGCCAAGCACCTGAGCGGCCTGACCACGCTGCACCTGCGAGGGTGCTACACAGATGGAGTCGGCCTGCACGCCCTCGTGGAGCTGTTTGCCAGCACTTCCACCACACTGAGCAGTTTGCGTGAGCTGGAGGTCGGAGGCTCGCGTTTGATCGCACGCAACGCGCCTGAGGATGTTGTGGGGCTGCAGGCGGCGGCGTGCGCGCTGCTCTCCCGCACGGCGTTGAGCAGCTTGACGAGTCTACGGGTGTGGGACCTTCAGGCGGCAGATGCTCTTCAGTTCTGCGCGCTGCTGCCCAGCGCCCGGCACCTAACAGGGCTGCAAGAGCTCAGCGTCCACTGCTGCTGTGCATCCTGCAGCAACAGCGACGATTATAACTCCTTCCATGCGGCCTTGGGCGCCGCCTTGCGCGGCGCAACGGCGCTGGCGTGCCTGCGCACGCTGAGCGTGTGTGCAGGGCCTTGGGAGCACATGCCCTGGAGCCCTTCAGACGCCACGCCGCTGTGTGACGCGCTGCGGGCCTCGACGCACCTTGCCGGGCTGCGCGCCTTCCACGTGTACCCTTGCGTGGAGGAGGATCAGTTGGCTGCGGCGCGTCATGCCGTACCGCACCTGCAGGACGTACAGCTGATATTCGATGCTTAATGTGCAGCGCACCAGGCACCTCGCGCACACTGTTGTGTTTCTAGTGTGTCATGCAACCTGCACACCTTGCGCCACCTGATGACCCCATCAACCTAGGATATGTTAGCTGGGGTGCCTGCGCCTGTTGACGTCGAGTGTCACAAGTTATGTGGGGTGTACAGCTGAAGTGCATGTGCGCGGGTTGTTACGCTGGAGCCGCCCCAAATGACCAGTGGGCAATGGTGCAATTAGTGATGTAGCCTTTGTGTGCAGCGCTGCCCATGAGGCCTGGTGCGCATGTTGTGCAGCGTCAGCGCGACATGACACACAATAGTTAATCCGCCATGCCAACAGGCATGCGGCATCACGTGACCCGCCCATGTTGAACAATTTTCAAACACGTGTGCATCCCGCTAATCCCGCATGGGTTGCAGTTGTTGTTTACACTCGGCCGGCTAGCCAGAGGCCCAGGGCCGCCCTTGAGAGGGCTTCAAAGAAGGCACATGTTCATGGGAGGGAGAGGAGGGGGGGGGGGAGGGGAGGGAGGGTGGCAGGCAAAATCAAGCAATGGCAATAGCAGATTGCCGTCTGATGCAAATGGTGTGCACAAGGGACGCAACCCGTCGCTGATCGGCATGGTCAAGGACACAGCGCATGTCGTACGTGATGTATGCTAGGGGGCTTCGCTGCGCTATGCGGAGCTGGGAACACGTCGTTGTGGGCCTGACGTATGTCATTATAGTGTGTACACTGCAAGAGAACGTGGTACTCATCCTCGACACAGGTAAGCGAGCATAATGTACACACGCGCTGTTGGCGCCTACGGTGCCCAGCTCTGCTCACGCGATCCTTGTTCACCTCCAGAAACGACCAGGCGCCAAGCCGAAACCGCATTAGCGAACGGCGCTCACACCACGGTATCACAACGCCTAAGTGGCGGTGCCGCGGCATCATTGCAGGAAAACCTACCCAGTCGCAGGAAGCATGGAACTTAGGATATACGATAGTGGTGCGGGCATCAGGACCTCAGGACCATGGGTTGCACCACACGCACTAGCGAGCGGCATGTTCCTGAGGCTCACCACAGGTATGCAGCCGCCCTGCTTTTAGCATTCGGGCGGCACGCAATGTTTTCCGCCTTGTTTGTTCGTTTTGCTATCGTGGCTCAGCTCCCCGTTAGCTAGGTGAAGTCAACCTACCGGCAGGCAGGTGTGTAGGAGCCAAGCTGCAAGCATGCCAAGAGATAATACGCACAGGGCGTTTCCAGCCTCACGTATACGCACACTTCATGGCCCCACGGGAGGCACATCGCATATGGCCCCACGCGAGTCCAACTGAACACACAGCGCGTGTTTGAGCATCAGGCACGTTTGGACACCGAAATGGACTATGAGCGTATGGTGTAATCCTGCACCATAGACACCCATGCAAGTCCAGTCGTGTGGTATGGGATCCTGCATGCATGCATGCACATACGGTACACAGCATGGCGCCACACGTAGACCCATTCCTGGTGGGGCATATGAACCTCACGTGGGTGCGTTGCCTGAATGCGACGCCACTCGTGCCATCCATGCGTGCTTCACCGCTTTGACCCCCCGACGCATGCGCCCCCTGTTTGTCCAGGCTCCAGAGAGCGTTAGGGCTCGCGTGTGTGCATTAGGAGGAGGCCCGAGGCAGGCGAGGCAGTAAGGTGTGTGTTCATCGTGTCAGTTAGTAGGTACGTTGGTAGGTACGTAGGGCAGCAGCCGGGCAGGCGTCACTGACAGCTGAAACCCACCAGCTTGTGTTTTTGACTGGACCACTGTCCAAAACACGTGGAATTGATAAATAAATGATACACCCCGTTGCCAGGGTGCCTTTTGGGGAGACCTGCCATCCCCGCACCATGTGGTGCGAACTGGTGGAGACCATTTAGGGAGGCTTATGGGTGATACGGGGGTTTCGCGTGCTCCTCTCTAGGTGACGGCGCAGTTTGATAATCTGAGAAGCTGCATCGCTTGCATGGCCATGCAGGCGGCCTGCACAGGCTGTCTGCCTAGTCTGCTTCGTATGTGTGCACATTCCATGTGCCTGTGCAACAGGCAGCTGCGGCAGCGCACGAGCATCTGCATCGCACGCCAATACCCTGTGTGCGCAACACCTGGCTGCAGCTGCAGCTGCGCTTGTACCTCACGGCTACTATCAGGCAGGCAGCTGCGCGCCATGAACAACGCTGCCAGCGGAATGCATGCTTGTACATAAGCGGCATGCATGCACGCATGCATGTGGTCGGTCCGCATGGCAGCAGGCATTAGTCGAGCCCACATGGCAGCAGGCATTAGTCGAGTCCACATGGCAGCAGGCATTAGTGGAGCCCACATGGCAGCAGGCATTAGTCGAGTCCACATGGCAGCAGGCATTAGTCGAGTCCTTCCCCCCACCCGCCTGCATGGGCGTGAATCCCTTGTTTTGTGCGTGCTGATGATAGCGCTTTTGCGCGTGAACGCTCTGGTTTTGTGGTGTGCTTCCCGTGTGCCTGCCTGGCTGTGCACGTTCCTATGTGCTGGCATAGGTGGTCACTGGCCTTCGCGGCCTGTTGCTGGCTTCCCACTGGGCCCAAACCCTGACCATGTAGTCCAATCAATCAATTACTCAGCACTGTGTGTTGCTGAGCAGTGCGCCAAGCATGCATGGCTGCAGGCTGCGCTGTGAACCTCGCGCCTCACCTGTCTGCGCTCGTTGACAATAGCCAGCCAGACATGCTCGGCACCGTGGTTGGGGAGCTTGGGACCGAGTTAGACTGGCTAGACTGGCGTGTGTAGTGCCAAGGGAGCAAGGCAAGCGACAAGCTGGTCTGTGCTGACATTCAGCACACTGCAGGCAGGCCGTAGCACGTGCAGCCGCTCTCGCACAGCCCACACCTGAACTGGGTGCGTCTTCGCCTGTGCGCGTGCATGTGCGTGTGCACGCCCGGCCACAGCACCGTTGGCTCAACGTTGGGGACGTGGGGCAAAACAGTGTGTGTGTGGGGGGTTACAAGCTCTTACACTGCATACAAGGGTGTCCACCTGGTGTCAGCAGTGCCGCCTATCCAATGTTTTGTCCACCTGCTGGTTTAACTGCTGGTTTCACACATGAAGACCAGTCCAAATGGCAGCCGCACTTCCGGCTAATTCATTGAGAAGTTGAGAAGTATATTGCTTGCAGGTGTGTTTGCTTGCATCTCGCTGTGGTTCTGGATTCTGAGTGAAATGCCCCTCGCCACATAAGCCTCCACAGCGACGATAAGCCTCCACGAAGCGGGATGGAGCAAGGACGCGTGGGCTTATGCAGGCATTGGGGATGCGCCTGTGTTGGGTGGACAGGCAGCTTCTGAGGCCTGAGCTTCCACACCGTTTGGTTTTCCAGTATCTTCAGGGGCCCCTTCACATGCTTGATTGACAGGTGCCGCAGGATGACTTGCGTTGTGCTTGCGTTGTGCACAGAGACACGCAGTTTGGCACCACAGCACATAGCCTGCTGTTTCGTGCACGCATGTCTTAGCAGTCGTGCAGCCCTACCAAAAAGCCACGTCGTTAAAGGCTGGGAGCCTGTGCGCGGCTGAGCACTTGGCTGAGCCCCGTTGGCGCGTGCGTGGCAACACGCTGTCACATCCCTGTGCAACCTACAAGGCAATCCTGCACCCGGCCTTAAATTTTCAACACGCAACGTATGTATGCACACGAATCTCCTCCTAAGGCAGATAGCAACTGCTCACGTGCGGCTGCGACGCCAACTTGGTGGAGACGATTTTGTCTGCCTGATGAGCATGACACAGGCATGGTTCAGGCCTGCTGCTACTTCCAGTGCATGCTTTACTCACACAGGTTACACACACACACACAACCAACCTGTGCAGCTGCAGGAGCTAGCTGTGTGTGCATCGAAGAACCCGCACGCACGCGTGATTGCGCGACGCGTCACCAGGCCAACATACCCTTGCTGGCAAAATCTAGTTCACGTGCACTTCGTGCGGCCAGCTTCTTCGATTCTCGTCATGTTTTTTCTCGGTACGCTGCGGCGTGTGTGCTACGGGACTTACGGTTCTAGCGCGCTGCCAGGTGTTACGCAACGACACGGGGTGACAGTTGATGGAACTCAGCCTGAACCAACGAATAAATAGCACGAGCGACGGGTAACAGTGCACCAACTCATACCTCATATCCTTCCAGAACCGTGTCCTTTTCCAGCAGCATTTGCCCAACCACCCTCGGTGGTGGATTTTGGCCCTCAAAGCAAGCTTCGTGCAAGGCTCAGGCGAGTGTGACAGAGGCTGATATGTTAGCGTACTTGTAGATGCATTGGCAACTGCCTTTCTATCGGCTCCATCAGTGCTCTTGCCTGGAACGCAGATAACTACGTGGTTTATTTCCTCGGCCCACGCGTCAGTGCACAAGCAAACTTAAACTCAAACGTGCGTTGCCCATCCTGTGCTCATCCCACTTTGCAGGCTGCTGGATATACAGCGATGGCCGCGCCAATCATGCTGTCTCCGGATTCAGTGACAAAGCACTTTTACCCGGTGAAAATTTTCTCCGAGGCAAATGGCGACAATTGGCTGAGTGAGGCCATCAGAACACACCAGGAGCGAAACTCGATTTCTTTCGCCACCAGGAACGACCTGCTGATCATCATTGAGGCTGCCTGGAACGACATGAAGGCTGGCACCTACTGGGCGCAGGAGGCGCCGCCTCCCGCGGGCGCAACGGGCGATGCGGCAACCGTCCGGAAAACAGTCCTAGCGCACCACATCGCCAGGATAATCTCAACCAAGAGGCCGGAAGAAGGGACGGAGTACACGGTCGTGTACGACACTGTGGGAGCGCCCGTCACAAACAACGTGACCTTCAAGGCCCGGTACCGCGCGGCAACTGGCGATTACGCGATTGTGCACTTTGAGGGTCTGGATGACTAGCGTATCTGCACACTTGTGCAAGTACCTAAATTTGCCACATGCATGAGCCAAGCTAAGCCAGCTGTGTTGGTACTTGTCCACTCAACGTGGCGCTGGTGATGGGCTGCAAACAATAAGATGAACATTGTTCAGTGGTGGCCAGTAATGGTTCATGCCTCAACAGCCAGACTTTGGTGTGTGTTGTTTGTCTGTCACTCTCCGTATGCTGTGTCCTTGCTTTTTCAAACGCATTTCAGTCCAGCAGAGCATGGCAGTGCATCCCTGCCTGGGTGATTCATTCCCTGGACAACAACAACTTGGGTGTGCATGACACTGTGTGCGACCAACCTACCTGTTTGCTGCTTGCCGGTCTCCCATCACGCCAGCAGCACCTGCACACTGGTGCGATGTCATGCCTGAGCCCTGCATGCGATATGTTAAATGCGCTCTCAGCTGATGATGCCGCATGTAAGCCCTCGAATCGCCAGTGCTACTGGTGCTGGCCCAATGCTCGGCTCGGCAGCCAGCTGTAACCATGCACGCATGACCGCTGCAGTGATACAGCATACAGAATGTGCGGATGGTTGCCATGCCCTACAAATGAACCCACAGCAGGGCTGCGTGTGTGTGATGTGGTGTGGGTATGGCTGTGGGTGATGGTGACATGAGGGTTGATGCAACACGCATGCAGCACTGCGCGCGTGGGGCAAGGTAGCTCGTCCATCTGTGTGTCCGAAGCTGGAGTCACAGGTTGCAACAGCGCGCAGCAACATCATGCTCAGCCTGTTTCATTGTGTAAACAGCAGGGAGCGTTATGCATACATGGGCGTGATTGGATTACATCCGCCGGTGGCATCCTGGGTGGCGGTGCCGGCCACCAGGGAGGGTTGGAGTGTGCGCTGTGCATGTGCAGTAGTAGAGTGAGTGATGCAAGCATGTGTGCCCGCTCATACCATGCAGCAATTTCGAAAGCAGGCCATGATGCAGGCAGGCTGCAGTCAGCAGACGTGAGGGGCAGGCGATTGTCTTGAACCACATACCGGTGCAGTGACACGGCGTGAATGCACCTGATCGCGTGTCTGTTCGCTGAATGTTCACGGATCTATCTATCATCGTGAGCCTTACACGCACGCGGCACGGTGCGCTACATCAGCCAGCCAGGTGTGCGCCGCCAGCAGCAGCAGCGCATCCAGCAGCACCCATGCACGTGACGGCCACTCACTGCCACCTTCCTCGCCTTCAGCACCACCTTCAGCGATGCGGCCGGAGCCCCTTGGTAGGCAGACACATACACGCACACGCACTCACGAGCGAGCGAGGCGTGCGGGCCGACACAGCCAGCCCTGCCCCTCCATCATCTCCATCATCTCCACATGCACGTCCTGCAGGTGGCATGCGGCACCGCACGGCCGCACAAACCCCCGCATCACGCGCGCACTGGGGCTCCTGGGGCAGCAGGTTCCACCCCTTTGAATGCCACCACCAGCCGCCGCAGGCACGCCAGGTGCGGCGAGTCCGCCAGCTCCTCGGCCAGCTCAGAGCCACCTCACGCTCCGTGGTGACGTTCTCCCACAGCCGCAGCGTGTGCAGGCGGCTGAGGTGCATGGCAGCACGCAGCAACTCGGGCACCGGCGTGAGCGCCAGCCGGTCCCCACCACTCACACCGGCAGGCCAGCTCCAGCTACAGCTCCAGCCCCAGCTCCAGCTCCGTGATGCGGGTGAGGAGCGCGGCGGCCTGCAGCGGCCCCGTCACCTGCCGGCAACGCGTAGCGGCGCGACATGATGTCCCACACATACGTGATATCCCACACCACCAGCGAGCACGCACACGAGCAGGTATTAAGATATATACCATACACCACACAACAACAAAACCTGGAAACTACATGCATACGCCGGCGCCCTGCTGACGGGCATATAGGACAAGGACAGTTTACGCAACCCAACAACACATGGAACGCTGCTCTGCCGTTTTCTCAGGAGTCACCTACTCCGGGTGAGGTGGGGGTCATCCACACCCGCGTTGCTTGCAGCAAAACGACTTTGCATGTGCCTTGATGCCTTCCTGTACCATCATGGAAAGCAACAACTGCTAGCCCCGCCATATCAAAGCTTGTGTGCGTGTGCACACGCACGCACCTGCGCCAGCTCGTCCAGGCTGTACACAAGCACGTTGAGCTGCTGGTGGCTCCGCAGGCCCCTCAGCGCTGGGTAGGCCAGAAGCGCGCGGCAGCCGTCCGCGTCCACAGCCAACGGCCGCAGCGGATAGCGGCGCAGCAGCCGGCCGGGCAGGAGGGCCGCTGTCAGTGTAGGATCCGTGAGCCTCCTGTTGTTCAGGAGCGGTCCGCTCCTGGCGTCGCGCCCAGTCAGAGTCATCATAGCCCCAGCCAGCCGCAGATGTCCACACGTAGCTCCGTGAGGCTGCTGTGCATGTGAGGGGCCGAACACGCTGAGACCAGCGCGTCCAGCGCAGGCGCGGTCAGCCCGGCGCAGCCGCCACAGCTGAGGTCCAGCAGGCGTTTGAGGCGGATGAAGCTGGGCGTGTCGGCCAGCATGTGCAGCAGCGCCAGCCGCATGGCGGTCGTTCTGCCGTCCCTGTAGCGTGAGCCATCCCCCAGGCCCGCCACGCCCAGTTACTGCAGCGCGTGCAGGTGGCTGGCCCAGCGCAGCGCACCCGCCAGGCAACTCCAATTGCCGGCCATGTTGGCCACCACCAGGCGCGTGAGGTGCAGGTGGGGCGCGGCCGCCAGGGCGCTGCACACCAGGCCCTCCGCATCAAGAAACAATTCACGCGGGCGGCCTTGTTGCGAGCAGGCGTCACGCTGCGTCACCGACACGTCCAGGTCCTGCAGGGCCGGCATGGGCGTGCGCTGCAGGACCTGGCACAGCTCCACCACATCCTCCTCGCATGCCCCGCCCCGGCCTGACACGTGCCTGCCACGTTGAGGTGCGTGAAGGGAGGGATGCCGCGGGCCTACGCGGTGCGGTGTGGCGCCTCTAGCAGCAGCAGCCCCGGGCGCATGCCCCAGTTGCCCGACAGGTCCAAGGTGTGCAGGTGCAGCAGGGTGTGTGTGGGGCGGCGCTGCTCAGAGCCTTGGCGAACGCCTGGCAGCCGTCGGCGTGCATACCGACGCCTGGCAGGTTGAGCGATCGCAGCCCGGCGAGGTTGCGGTGCGGCGCGGCCAGCACCTCCCCCAGCACGCCCACACTCACGTCGCCGAGGCGGCAGCGAGAGAGGTCCAGCTCTGTCAGGCCGGACAGCAGGGGCGAGTCCAGCGCGTGCAGCAGGCGAAAGGATTGCGCGTGCATCCAGCGCTCAGTGGGGGCTGCCAGGCCACCTCCCAGCGCCAACACTCGCAGCGGTGCAAGGGCGGCGGCCCGCAACGGCGCGCGGTACGGTGCGGCAGACTCCCTGCCGTCCACCGATTCGCCTTATGCCGGTCCTGCGTTGCCTGCTGCCGGCGCTGCCAGCAGGTCGCACAGCACGTTCAGGGCCTCGAGCCCCCCGTCAGCGTGCGCAGTGCACCACAGCAGCGTGAGGGCTCACGGTCAGGCGTGTGAGGCGGGCAAGCTGCGTGGCCGTGGCCAGTGCGCGCAGCAGCACTGCGCAGGCGGGCATTGCGGCCTCGAGCAGGTCGATAGATGCTGAGGGACTGCAGCCCCGCCAGCAGCGTGCAGGTGAGCAGCTAAGGAGGCACGCGCGGGCCAGCAGGATGCGCGGGCGGCAGGGTCGTGCAGGGCTGCCATCCAGGTGCACAGTGGTGACGGTGGCCCAGCTCGGCTGCCGCACAATGTTGTCCATGGCAGGCTGCAGATTATCTATTCCTTCGGTGCCGCATCCGGGCTCCGCATGTCGTCCGTTCAAGCGGCGGTGGATGACCATCCGAGGGACCAGCAGCGCCTTGCAGCCTCAGCATGTCTTTGCTGGGCGTGCGCAGCGCAGTGACGCTGGCTGTGCAGCAGGTGCGGAACCGCACGCTCACCAGGCGCACACACTTGTTGACCGCGCTAGGGTGCAGTATGAGCTGCAACACGCTGTCTGGCAGGCAGTCTACGTGACATTGCGCGACGGCGTCGCTTGAGCCGGACAGACGCGCCGCCTCAGCCTCAGCAGCGCTGCAGACGCTGCCGCTGCTTACACGCACGGCGGTGCTTGGCCATCCGCGTCTGGCGTCATGCTTACGGTTGCTGCCTTCCGTAAGGGCAAGGCGGTGGCGCCAGAAACACAGGCAATGGTATGAAGCAAGCCTGCCTGACACAAGCCGCAGGTAAGCAGCGTGGGGAAAACGGACGTGTGTTCAGGCGTGCAGATCACACAAGCGGGCTTCTCGTCGCAAGAGTGATCAGCAAAAGCTGACGCACTTAAGCAAGCGTACGTATGCACATGTTTGTGCATGGATGAGCCAGTGCGCCTAGCACCCCGGACCCCCCTCTTTGCCAGTCACTCCGGCAGCAATACGGCAGCGCAAGCCTGCTGCGGAAAACACAACGCAGAGGGTTCAGGAGCAGCCAAGCTAAACCTTGCCTAGCAAATTTTGCCTCACAGATGTTCCAGCACAAGACAACCAGTGGCGGGTGCGCTTTTCACGGGTTTATCAGTATTGCGGGGCATGCAGACTTTCAGACAACGTCCTGGCATGAAGGCTCTCAAGGATCAGCTGTGGGCAACCCGGCCCTGGCACAGGAGCTCAAGATGTTTGATGTGCAATTGCCCCGGGCCAAGGTGGTTGTACGTTGCTCCGGACTGTATGCTAGTGCACGGCGACAAGAGTTGCGTCAACGTACGTGTTTGTTGCCGATATGCCCAGCAAAGTTGTTGACGCGGAAATCAAACAGTTCGCACAGCAATGCATCAGTGACGTGCGTAACCCAGCGTCCGCGTTGGTTAGCTTACTTGCCAGCGCGTTCTGATGCCCCGTACACGTACGTGCTCGCCTGCGTGTCAGCTTCTCCGCTCCTAGTCCTCTGTCATACTGTAAGCAGCTGCAGTATGTGTGCTACCGGGCATTCGGGTCCAGAGCGCCTCCAGGTGTTGCGCAACGCCACCACCTTCCAGCTTTACACACGGCGGTTGATGCAGCAACACGTCTTCACACAGTATAAGTACCACAAGTGTTTCCTTACATTTCATATCCTCTGACAACTCTGCCGAAGCCTATCTAGCGACTTTGCATCCGCCGCTTGCTCACCCACCACCTCACCGCCTGCATTTTGGACCTCGTACGTGACCCCAGGCAAGTGAACTGTGATGGTGCGACGCACTTACATATGCATCGGCAAACATCTTGATATGACTTCCTTGAATGCATATTTCTGCTATGGTTTGTTGCAAGCAGACTCTGCTGCAGGGCCCTACATACTGCCTTTCCCCCTGCTGCAGTGCGCAAGCAACTTTGGTAAATATGCCACCCCCTTACGCAACAGTGTTCTGCATATACTGTGCCGATTCGTTTTTGCAGGCTGCTGAATCTTGACAAATGGCCGCGCCAATCATGCTGACTCAGGAGTCCGTCCTGAAACACTTTTACAAGCGCTCAACCGCCGTGCCTGCAAGCGACGACTATTGGAGGCTCGAGGCCATCAAAGTGCACCAGGAGCGAGGCTCGATCTCTCCGACTGGTACAAACACGCTGCTGCTGATTGGGGACGCCACCTGGGGCCATCTCCTCGCCGGCACCTACTTTGCGCAGCAGGCGCCGCCTGCCCCCGGCGCTCAGGCGGCAATCAAGAAGACGGTGCTGGCGGTCGACATTGCCAGGATAATCACGACCAAGAAGGCTAAAGTAGGAACGGAGTACACGGTGGTGTACGACACGGTTGGTGCGCCCGTCACCAGCAACGCGATGTTCCTGTGCACCTACAGCGCAGCAACCAGCGAGTACTCGATCGTCCACTTTGAGGGTCTGGGCAACTAGCGCGTATGCAGACCCATGCAACACCACCGCCAGCAGCAAGCTAGTTTGGTTTCAGTATGTAGTTCAGAAAGTTGGCGTCCGCTCACGGCTCTGGTGGTGAATGATGTACAGTTTAAATCATAACGATGAGGCATCCTGAAGCATCCGCCGACTCCCATGTACAGTAGCCGGCACTTAGGGAGTATGTCCTGTCGCCTTCATTTCATTGATTGCAACCCCACTCCTCGCGTCCATCCCTGCTGATGCGTGCCGGAATTGCGTCGGCTTGCGGGCGTTGTGGTGGCTCCGCTGGCATGTGGCGGCACTCAGCGACGGCTGCCTGCTGCATGAAGGGCGAGCGCCTGTCCCCAAACACACATGCCAGCTTGATCGGCGCATGCCCATTTTTTCAATTGTTGTGCGAGTCCCATGCATTGATGTACGCGACCCTACCATATGCTATTAGTTGTTGCTTAGCTCCCCCCCCCGCCCC
>BDDA01000695.1:40035-64147 GCA_001662385.1 Chlamydomonas asymmetrica
TAATGTGTAACACATCCAAGGAAGGTCTTGCCGGTGCTGCCATGCCGTGCTGCGTGTGCCCTCACCTGCCTTCCCTGTGAGGTGAGGCGGAGCTGAACCAAGCACAACTGCTGCGACAACTGCCCGGGCTGCTGCTGCCTGGGCTGCTGCTGCTGGGGCACCGCGCGTGTTGAGGTTGATGCAGCACTCCAAAGCAGCAGCAGTGCATGCGAGTGGCCACTCAGGAAATGCGCGCCCAGTACATGCCTCAGCCGTGACGTCAGTCAGGTTGCTGTGAATGCACCTCAAGCCCTTGGGCCAGCGGGGTTCGGGGGCAGCAACCATTGAGCAACGTTGACTGGCTATTGCTTGATGGGGGGTGCATGTGCACGTGCGTTTCCACTCTTTCCACTTGCGCTGTTCATATCATGGCCTGGTAGTGGCAGTGCAGCGCACCAGCAGCAGTTGTGGAGCCACATGTCACGCAGCAGGTAGGGTCATGAGCCCATGTCACGCCATCACCCCCTGGGCCCCCCTTAGCATCCCGCTCCGCGCTCATCCCCTTTAGGGATTGCCCCTACATGCGCCTCCCTCCCACCACCCGCCCCTCTGCAGCCTCCTTCTGGCCATGTTATGCACCGGCCACCAAACCCCTGACCCCCCGGCCCCCTAGCATCAATTTGGACATTGACCACACAGCCCCCTGGTGAAATGCACGATCTAGAACCAGGTGCATGCAGCAATTGACCTCATCAGCTGACCGAGGTTGCATGCAGCACACGGAAGATTGATTGGCTCTACATCCGGTGGCATGGCAGACCACTGGAGGATGAATGCTTGGGTAGGGGTGCCGCCTGCAATCTGCTTTATGAATGCCAGCAGATGCGGTAGATCACTGCGGTAGCCATGGCAAGGGGTGTGCGGGTGTGTGGCGTCATGAATCGATGTTGCCCGCTGAGGTGAGGGCAAAACATGGTTGGATGGCAGCAAGGCCTGGCGGTAGCACATGCCAGAAAGGGAGAGAGGACACGTTACGACGCAATCCTGCTTTGCGATCTGGCAATGCTCCTTCGCGACGCGCAACCAACACTGTGTGCGTGCCCCGAGTGCGCTCACGCCCGCAGCGCCGCAAACGTACTATGCCCCTGCGCTCCCTGCGCTACGCTCACAACATTCACACACGCATGTAGCCATATACAGATATACTGTGGAACCTGTGTGCCCCATTTCATACACACAGCGTCTCTTGCCACGCAGGCCTCGCACAGGTTTGCACGGTGGCATGGCAGCTGGTGTGCCATGTGACTCATCTCGGATGGATATTCAGCCCAAATGTGCAACACATGTGCACGCTGCCCGGCGTGCAACTGTTTATACACGATAGCGAAGGGTCCAGAGCAAGACCAGGAGGCAATCAAGAGCGCAAGAGGCAGCAGGTGAACCCTCACCCACCTTGACCGCCACATCTCCCATACATACATCATACACCATGTGCCACCGACAGAGCATGCGCCGCCCTTCCCAACATCCACACAAGGCGCACACACCTTCAAGGAACGGCACATCCCACACAGCATGCGCCGCACAGCGTGTGTGTATCGCATGCCGTTCCGCCAATGCATTCCGCTAGGAGTTGAGGGGTGTGGGGTGAGCAGCCTTGCCGGCATGACCCTCAGCGAGTGAGTGGCGCGGCTGAGGCGCTTCATTCGCATCACATACCGTAATAATCGAGAATCTCAACGTCCTGCAGGTGCGGCACAGCCTGACATGCCGCAGCCAACTGCCGTTGCAGCGCTCCGCATGATGCATGGATGGAGCGCAGCCCGGCAAGGTGCGTCGCGGCCCGCAGCGCGTCACACAGCGGCTCGGCATAACTGGAACCTCCAAAATAGGAAAAGGAATCAAAGATGCCCAGCGTGCGTAGGCATGACAGGGCCGTGGCAGCGCGCAGAGCGGTGCCCAAAGCAAGGAAGATGGCGTGGCTGCGTTCCGCGCCCTCCATATCGCCGGTGGTCACATGGAGCTCCTGCAGTCCTGACAGGTGCCGTGCGCTGGGCAGCAGCGCGCAAAACTGCTGGAAGTCCGGCAGTTCCAGGTCCCTCGCCCGCAAACTCGTCAGGCTGCTCAGCAGCGTGCAAAATAGCAGCGTGCACGCTGCCGCCTGCAGCCCCACATGCTTTGATTGTGGACGATACCGTAATGACACGCCTCCAATCTCCACGTCACGCAGGCCGGCCAGGTTCATGCTGGAGGGGCTTGCAAACAGCTCAACGAGGGGCTGCAAGCCCTGCCCATCCGTATAGCATCTGGGCAGGCGCAGCGTTGTCAGGCTGCTAAGGTGCTTGGCCTGCAGTGCAGAGGCCAGCGCGTTTGATGCAGGCCATGACAGGCTCTGAGCTTGCATGCTCAGTGCCTGCAGTGCGCTGAGGCCGATGGTAGACGCCAGCACGTCAAACACCTCTGCAATCTCGTCGGGCGCGCCAGTAATCCTGGGCAGGTGCAGCTCCGTCAAGCCATGCAGGTGGCTGCCGCGCTGCAGCATTGCCGCAAGGTCCGCGCCCGAGTCAACTTCATTGCCCTTGAGGTTCAGCTTGGTGAGGCAGAGGTGAGTTGAGCTGGTGAGCATGCGCACCAGGCGCGCCGTGCGATCTGGACCAATATACCCGCTCAGGTCTAACTCACGTAGCCTGGAAAGGCGAGGGTGCGCAAGCCACGCACACTGCTCATCCATGGACTCTGTATCATCTTCAAGTACCCCAGTCAGGTTCAGGCTGGTGAGCGAAGATGCGATGTGGGGCGCGGTTATGATCTGGGTCCAGGCGTTACCGGTGATGGTGTCCCTGTTGACGCAATGAATGCTGATGTCCTGAATGCATGACATGTGCGTGGCGGCCGTAAGTGACGTCGCCGGTGAGTGCCAGATGCCTTCTGGATGATCAACATTTGCGCCATCGTATGTCAGGCTCAATCGTGCCAAGCCTGCAAGATGGGGTGAGACGAGCAACGCCTTGGCAAACTCCTCAGCGTGCAGGTCGTCCGAGCTGTAATCGCACACGTCGAGGTGTGTGAGGTTGGCCAGGGACGGGCAGCGCAGCGCTTGCAGTGCCATGATGGTAGGGCAGGCAGGGTTGCCGCTTTGACATACGAAGCACCACAACGCCAAGCTGCGCAGGTTGGACAGCTTAGGGATAAGAGCCACCAGGGCTGACGCGTAAGCGCCCTTTGCCGCAGCACTGTCATTTTCCCACCCCTTGAAGTTTACATGGAGGTGCGAGAGGGTGGTGTGCACGTGCGTGCTATTGAGCAAGCAATCGAGGGCTGCCGTTGCTGCATCTGCGCCAAGGTGCAGCCTGCTCAGCTCAAATCTTCCGATGCGCGTGAACGAGGCTGGGAGCTGCTGACCAGGACGTCGATAGGGCCACTCTGCGCTGTTGCCGGTCAGCTGCATCGTCAGGGCGCTGCTTCGCATGGCGGTGACACCATGTGCATAGCACTCATGCCAGCGCTTGCACACCAGCTTCACACCCTTGCTCACGCGGTGGGGCACCAATATGATCTCCAGCACCTCGTCCGGTAGGAGGCTGAATAAGCAGACGGCGGCAATGGCAGCATTATTGTCCGGTTGTTGAGCGAGTGATGCGGCCGCCGTAGTGCAGGCCATGACGTGGATGTCGCCCACAGCAATTGCAGGTAAGCTGCCGTGTAGGTATATCTGCAAGTGCAGGTATGAACGTGGAAGTCACTGCAGGCAATGGGCCAGCAAAGGCAGCAGGTTGTGGAGTGAGTTGCTTGTGCGCGGATGAGGGTGTGGGGGGGGCGGAGTAGTGGGGCAGGGCCGGGGGGCGCGAGGGGGGGGATGGGGGAACGTTGGTTGTTGCAACCTACGGCCATCGCTGCACACCAACCACACGCGCACACCAACGCGCATACGCGCTTGGCTGCTGGCAGATGCGCGCTGGAGGCGTCGTCGCGTGTGCATGCGTTGTACGGGTGAGCACGCGCCGCCTTGGGCAGCCTGGCAGTGTGCACGCTGCGTGCGCACAGTCATAGTGTACGCTGTTGTTCAGGCACCTTGCCGCGGTAGCCGCGGCCTCATTCATCCGTGCCTTAAATGCCATCAAACACCCCACTGTGTCCCCTATCGCACTCATGGTTGACGTGACCACCGATGACACGTGCACAGTGCGGTGGTTGACTTTACATCATCGTGCTTGGCCAATCAGGTGCGTGATGACCGATCCATAACAAAGAAACACGCAGTAATCAAGTGGTTGTGGTCGACTGTGAGACGAGGACGGTCACGCACAGCAACGCACCTCGGCAGGTCACACAACCTGCGCCAAGCGGAGTTGGAGTCGATGCTTGTTGACTGGCAAGCAGTCACACGGTGTCGAACTGCGCGCCACTGCGTGATACCAAAAATACAGCAGCACCAGGATATCAGCAATCGTGATCGTTCCAAGCAAAAGGTCACACAGGCACCACTGCGGAACCGTTAACCAGGCCACGGCAATCGAGTCAGCAGTCTTCAGCGGTGCCACAGCAGAGTGGCTGGGGCAGGTTCCTAGGTTCAGTGTTCACTCCTCACCTGCTGTCTCATCACTGGTGCCAGCTAACCAGCGCGCGTCGGCTTCTCAGCGCAGGTTGTTCCCCCCCGTGTCAACGCGTCAGCAGCAGGGCGTCAAAGCGAGGGAGGCCGTGTCCTTGAGAGCGGAACGTGGGTGAAACAAGCGTTCAAGGTCACGTTCATTTTCGTGGGACAGTGCCAGGGCCACACTAACGATGCTTGGTTGGGGTATGGACACAGCAGTGATAGTGGTGACAGAGAAAGTCAGGCTGCCTCAACTCTCAAGGAAGAGGCCTACCTGGAATGATAAAGGGCTTGACACAGCCAACGAAAGAGCAAGCAACCTCATCTTGGGAGCCCAGCAACCCGCACAACGCACTTTCGGCTGGACGTGTCAGGCGGCATCCGTACTGCTGGGCACAGCATGCAATCTGACACCTAATCAGCAAGGTAAATGGACGATTGGCGCTGCTTGACATGCAAGAGAAATATCAAGTGCTAGCTAGCCCATGGGGATATGCGATGACAGATTTGGGTCTGTAGATCTGCCGCCAGCGGCGTGTGGCCAAGGGTGTATCAGTCATGCAACATGCGACTTAAGCCTGCTGTCGTGCAGCAATCTCGTTGTGTATTGCATGCAGCCAGCAGGGCACTGACATGATTGTGCGCACAGTAGGTGCATGCGGCACGCTGTGTGGGTGGATGCTGAGCTCCCAAACGGCTGCTGTCGAGGCTGGCGGTTGAGACGACGGGCGCGCACACATACGCTAACCATGCAGACAGCAGGCTCGTATCTCCGCTTGCCCGCTTAGCCTCGGCACTGCATGTGGATCAAATCCTGTTGGTGGCCTGCCTCATCAGTGCAGGCCATCCAGTGACTGCTGTTCACGGTATGTACCTGATGAGCTGGCAGGGGAGCCACAGCAGTGCCTCAGCTGCGTGGGTGGGTGGGTTTAGAAATGTTTGTTCCCCGTGGGGCCATGCAGTATGCATGGGTGGGTGTATGCACACTGCATGGGTAGCCATGCACAGGCGGGCGGGTAGGTGAGCGGGTGTCCCACAGGCACAGCAGTTCGCATCAACCAAAGCAGGGCTGTGAATGGTGTGAATGTCTCGCTCGGCAGTTAGGGAATGCAAAAGATGGGACGGGTGAGGGGGCGGGTGCGGGGGAGGCAGTGCGGGGGAGGCAATGCGGGGGAGCGACAGCCACAGCCTGCCTGCCTGGAGCGACAGACACCACGAGGACTGCGAAACACGTACGCACTCGGTATGGGTTTACGTCGGGGACCGAGCAATGGGGCAGACGAGCCGCTCAGTGTATGCACGTTGCACACCGTACCGCCAGCGCGCCCAAGTAAGACTGAGCGGTCTCATGATACAACGAGTCATGGCATTCAATCCGCACTCCCAAATGGCACCAGTCCATGGCATGCCACCAGCCTATCTGGAGTAAAGACAGGAGGCACTGAGAACAGTCACACGCGTACGATTCACATACCGATAAGCGGGTGCGTGTACGTGGCAGGGCGGCTGTATGCATATCATGAGCAACCCCAAGTAAGGCTAGGATAAGGGGCGAATAATGCTGGCCCCGCAGGCCCGCCCTTCTCCCCCCCAGGTGACACCAGTGGGGTACGGGGGGCGCGGTTGACGGCAGCCATGCAGCATCCTGGCGCATGGGTTCAGGGTTCATGGCGACGAGGGGATGAAGGGCACAGTGCAGGAAGTGCAGCTGGCTTAGCTGACGGGCAGGAAGTGTGTAAAAACTAAAAAGTACTGCAGCTTAGTGTACACACAACACTGAAAATGCAGCAAATTGCACAACGTGCGTGCAGTATTGCAGGCTGCTGCCGGCAGCTTGCGCAAGCACAGGATTGTGTGTGGCGGACTACCATGCTGCATACATGCGGCTGCACATCGGCATGCGCCAGCCGGCCCGTGTCGAAGAATCAGGCAGTGCGTCTGCTGCCGTCAGGGCTGTCAGCCGGATGAGCGCGGTCATATTGCACATGCGTATGCGCAAGGCAGAGCGCTATCCTACGCCCTGGGAACCGCGGCAAGGCTAGACTTGTAGGCGCATTTCAAACCGCATATCGGGACAATCGACAGCCTCGTAGGTACAGGCTTAACGCATGTGTTGTTGATTGAGACAGGACAGCACCGGCACAAACCGTTACTGTGAACACAATCAGCACTAAGGTCGACGAAACTTGTACAGGCGCATTGTCTGAGGTCTAGGTGCCTGCTGCTGCCCTACTACCCCACACATAACAAATCGGATACGGCAGTAGTGGCAGCAGTGTGCTGCAACCAGCACTCCCAGCCTGCAAGGGTTTATTGAGGTGGGGTCCATTAGGGGTTGAGGGCGGTGCATGCGGATAGATGGCGGAGGCAGGCAGCACACACAACACAGGCGCTGAGCGGTCCTCGCCATCCTGACACAACACATTCACTGCAGCGCATGCATGCTGCGGCTGTATATAGCGCGCACAAACGCAGATGCAATCGCCGCATGCAAGGAAAAGCCAGGTAAGGCATCCACCCACAAAGTCGGGCTGAAAGATTGCATATGGCACACCAGGTGTTGAATGGACAGCATTCGTCAACCGGGCAGTCCTCATTGGGCGACGGGGGTCGGCGACAGCCAAAACGCTACACGCATAACAGTGATAAAAAACCAACAAGATGATGAATGCAAGCACACTTCATACAGCATTTTACACTCCCTTGGGCGGCGCTGACTGCACGACCGCACACCCTGCTTACTGCGGCACCCCGTGGTTATTGCAGCGCGTTTTAGGCGCGCATGGGGTGGTGCGCGCCATGCCATGCAATGGGCGACCCGAATGGAGTCAGGCGGAAAGGACAATGTACCAAACACAGCAACAGCGCGGCTTGCTGCAGGCGCGTTGCACGGCATGTGCCTGCAAAGCAGTGATGGCACAGGGGCCTGAACCTGCTGGAAGTAGTAGTAGTAGTAGTAGGGCAGAGTACACAGTGGCTTACAGTGGGCAGGTGCATGGCATGTGCATGGCAGCGGTGGCACAAGAGCAAAGCCGCCAACAATAGCATGTGTGCATGTATGTGCATGTGTGGCAGAACGGCATGGCTGAGTGACACGCTGCTGTCAGCGCATGCGATAAATATTCAAGTCAGCTGCCAGCGCCCGCGTCCGCGTCAACATGACCACCAGCAGTGGTTGGAGGCGCATCACCCTATGGGGGGACGCCAGCAACGCTGCCAGCACCCTGCGGGGCGGCGGGCACACCTCCCCCACCGCCATCAGTGTTGCCACTGCATGCGGTCTTGTGGCCCGCCTTCCAGTGCGCCTTCTGGCAGGCGGGGCTGCAGTAGCGCACGCGCTCGCAGCCGGCGCAGCGGCGCAGCCGGATGCCTGGACTCGCAGCCGCAGCGCCGCACTGCGCACAGGCAGCAGCGTCAGAAGCGGCTGAGCCAACACCCAGCGCACCCTCACTAGCGGCATCGGCGGGGGCAGCCACGCTGCTGCTGACTGTGCTGGCACCTCCCGCTGGGCCGCTGCTGCTACTGCTGCTGGCTTGTGGGCTGTCTGCTGCTTGGTCCGGGCATGGTGTGCTGCCTGTGCCATTCGCTGCGGTTGCCGCAGCGAGCGCGCCATCTGCAGCGCCGGCAGCTGCACTGGCGCTGCCACCATCGCGGATGTAAGGGTGATGGGCAGCTGTCCCAGCAGCACTGCTGCTGCCGCTGCGGACCGCTGCCGCTGCCGCTCCTGCCTCCCTCTGCCGCTCAGCAGGCAGCCGATGCGGCTGCTGCTGCTTGTAGATCGGCGGCTGTGCAAGTGACCGGGAGGGCGTTGGCGCAGAAGAAGGTGGCGGATGCGCAGGCGATGGCGGCGGAGGTGCAGCAGGCGGGGGCGCAGCGGCGGCGGTCGCCCGCAGCATTGCCTGCATGCAAGCAAAGACCAGCATGCCTCATTGTGTGCTCACGCTCACCTAGACCTACATGCACCATCCAGAGCGGCTTCACCCAGCCGCTTGATGTCTTGAGGGGATCTGTAGTACTCCAGTACATGCAACACAAACGCGACAGTTATCAGCCACTGCATGGCAGTCCACTACAAAGATAGAGTGGTACACTTCACCGCAACACACTCCAATCCACTCCACAACAGAACATGGAAACACACTCCAATACACCTCACAGCAGTACAGGCCACCATGCCCAATACACGCAAACACACTCCCCCTCGGTGCATTCCCACCGTGCACCACACTTAAGCCTGGGTGGCGCCGTGAGGTGATACGCCTCGAAGGACTGACCTCGACAGAGCGTTGCGCTGGCTGCACCACCTGCGCCGCTAGCTTTCCACACAGAGCGCTCCAATCGCTGCTGCCCCGTTCAGCAACCACCACGGCCCCCTGCCGCGAGCCCGGCTGCACGGTCTCAACCAGCACCTCGTACAACGATCGCTGTTGCTGCTGCTGCTGCTTATCGCCGCCGCTGGCATTGCTTGCGGGCTGCGCGCCGCTTGCCCGCTGGCGAATCAGCTTAATGTGCTCGGTGGCGATTGCGGCAGGCAACGCAGGAAAAGCGCTGGCGAGCTGTACAAGCATGCCGTGCACCTGGCAGAGATACGTGAATACAGAGCTGCTGGCGGGCGCCGTTAGGTTGGACAGCAAGCCGTGCCGGATCATGAGGCGTGTGTTCTCTGCGGTAAGCACCGCGAATCTGATGGGCGGTACGCCAGGCGTCGCAACGCGACGCATGATCACGATCACGCTCCGCATGAAATCAAAGCTTAGGAATCCAGTCGGGTGTAGGTTCTCTGGCTTGTCGCAGCGGGCAAGGACCGCGGGGGGGTAAGGCGTGAGACACCTCGGCAGCCGCTCAACGACTTGCCGGCAAAGCGCGTCCACTTCAGCTGCTGCTGGCGCTGCAGACGCGGCGGAACGCGGGACCAGCAGGAACAGGCCTGACAGCGCTGCCAGCGCATGACGCGCATCTATCAGCGCAAAGGCTTCCTCATCTGACACCTCTGCTCGAGCCTGTACTGCCGCTTCTGCGGCGTCCGCCCCTGCCACGACCTGCTGCGCCGGACCAAGCAGCACGCTCAGTGCGCACGTCGCCTCCAGGCGGTGCAGAAACGGCCCCAGCGCTTGAGCCACCCAGGCCTCTGGATCGGCGCCAAAATACCCTACTGAACAGCCCATGCCTATCTCTGTAACCAGCAGCAGCAGGTCTAAGACGACTCGTGCCAAGCGCCCAACAGCAGAAGGCTCATTCGCCCTCCGTACAGCCCCCACAGCTGCTGTGTCGAGCTGGATGTCCAGCAAACACCGTACAAAGTCACAGACCTTCGCAAATTGTGCTGTTTGATGCAACACCTTTATGTGCTCGCTGGCTTTCCGGGCAAGGGACATAAACACCTGTTGACTCTCAAGCTCCAAAACCTGCAAAAGCGTGCACCGAAAAGCAAGTGGCACGCAATACACAACTCCCTCTTCCACAGTAACCCGCTAACAACTAGCAACGCTGCTGACCATAGTGCAACCGGAACTAACTTGTGTCCCTGCCTTGTGCATGCATGGATGCTCGACATGGCTCAGTGCCGGTGTGGGTTTCCTGCCCCTCAGCTGCAGACAGGGCCAGCGCTCAAACCCACCTGGAGCAATAACTGGCTGAGTGCAACAATAACAACCACAACGGATGTATGTGGCTGTGCTGTGTCACACAATATGAGAAGCGCTGGGTCACATACCATTTCCAGGAGCTCGCGCGAGACGTCCAGCGGAGCAGGTGCAGCGAGGCTGCTGTCGAAGCAAGCCGCTAACAGTGTAAGTAGTAGCGCCTCCAAGACTGGGTCCTCCCGACGTGCAGGCTGGTCGCTGAGCCGGTGCCTCGCGTAGCGTACGAGGCGATGAAACAGCGTGCCCACACCCGATGTGGCCGAATTGTCAGCGTGCTCACTGCAAAGGGTGGCACTGACGTTGATCAGCGCCATCAGGTTGTTCAGGCATATAACAGCATCCTCCTGGGGCGTTCTGCCAGGCGCCAGAAGGCCATTGGACGTGTGCACCCACACCACGACAGGCCAAGCATCCTCCAGGATAATTTCAGCCACTAACACAGTCAGCTGTGGAGCTGCACGTGTGAGCTCCGTGAGGGTTGAATTGTGCGGAGGTGGTAAGGGGCCACTCCCTGCTGGCAGGCCATCAACACCGAAGACGCTGTGCACATAGTGTGTGAGCGGCACGACCAGCTGCGCGAGCTGCTTCAGGCCGTCGTCCTTGCGCTGCCAGGGCTGCTGCTTGGCGAGGCTGGCTAGGACTGTCGTGAGCGTGGTAGCGGGCGGCGAGCGCTCACACATTTGTGAACCTGCTTGCCTGGCACCACGCACGCACTGGCCTGGAGCAAAGTCAAAGAATTTGACACTGTGAGAATTTGACACTGTGAGAATTTGACAATAAGAGTATAAATTGACAGTAAGATGATCTACGTACGGATAAGAGGCTGTGTATATATGGCAGATGGGCTGTATGTATGCATTTCGCCAGCGCCCCCAAGTAGGCTAGGATGAGAGGCAATGATGAGATTGATTGGCCCTGCAGCTGCAGGCCCGCCCTGCTCCCCCCCGACAGATGCCAGAGGGGTACGGGGTGTGCATGGGTCTAGGGGTGACGGAGGGATTTGACTTGCCTGGGGTCATGGTGGTGGTGGTGGTGGTGGTGGTGGTGGTGGTGGTGGTGGGTGTGTGGGCAGAGGCAGGACCGCTGCGCAGAGCGCGCACTGCATGGGCGGCGACGATGACATACCGTTATCAGCGCAGCGCGGTCACAGAAACACCTGGCCTTGAACAAGCTCGCGTGTCAGTTCACCGCTGGTCATCAAACGTTGCACCACAATGCCGTCGCGGTATTAGAGGAGTATGCGTGCGGGCAGGCAGGCCGGGTGAGCAATCGCCCTCACTGCCTGCTGCCTGCCTGCCCACACATCCGCATGTATGAGCAACGCAGCGGCGACGACAATTGCAGCAGTTCACGCGCATCATCCGCAGCACCCCAGCGCACACACAACTTTATTTGCGTCGGGTATGTACGGTTATTGTTGGCCCGCTGGGCTTGCGCAGTAGTGCGGATCAGTTCATTCAGCAGGGCAGCGTGCGGGCGGGTTGTTGCGCTAGATAGCCTCACTGGCAAGTGTGCAGGCAGTAGGGTAGCACTGCGCATCAGTAAGCTGATCGCTCAGACCCGATGGCAGTTAAGAGTGGTACGCTAGAGTGTGGCAGTCCAGCAATGAGAGTGCAGCGAGTATGCAGTGAGCAGTACCGCATGTGGGGAGGTGTGGGTGCGGGCCCGCCGCCTGATGAGTGCAGGCCAGCAGGTTGAACACCCGGCAAGCAAGCATCAAGGCACTGGCATTGCTCAGTCCTGAGCAGAAGCATGCACAATGCTTGCACTGACTCAACATCGAGCGTCGCCACACCACATGCACAAAATGGGGGAGGCAGTGGGGAGGGAAGATAGCATCCCCACCCGGGTCGTGGGTGCCACCGGGGCCAGCGCATGACAGCTGTGAGCGCGTGGGCCACATACGTGTGCATGCATTGATGGGGGGCGGGCAGCAGCACACCCAAATGGAGCCGCGTAGGCATGTCCGGCGCACCGCCATGCGCTCAAATCCCACGAGTCTGTCAGCGTCTCTACCTGGGCCGTTTGTGCCACCGGAGCCAGCGCATGGCTGACGCAAGCCGTATTAACCACATGGCCAAGACGTGTGCATTGCTTAACGGCTGCGTGCATCAGCATGCCCAAACTGAGCAAGTCGGAGCCAATGGTGACGCGACCCTTGGCAGAGTAAGACCAGCGTGATTGCTTTGATCTCTATGTAAACAGCCATGTGCAAGCCTAGTCGGTGGCAAGTAACAATGCGCGCGTCCAAACAGCCAGCGCCTCGTCCGATCTATTGCGCACGGCACCTTGCATGCACCTGCAAACCTTACCAAGTCGGGGTGGCGACTCGATGCAAAGGCGGGTACCCACTGGGGACGGTGTGTCATCAACCCGTATGCAAGAACGTTTCTATTTGCATGCCGTCATGGATTCATACGAAGCGCACATGCACGTGTGCGGCGGGCGTTCAGGCGAGGCTCTGCAGCGGGCCACGCTGTTGCTGGTGAGTATGAGGCATGCATGATCCTTAACAGTCTTATGCTGTGATGGGTGGCACTAGGGCCTTCGATTTGGTGGCCACCCAAGCGTGCAAGCGCCCAGGGCACACGCGAGCGGGGCCCAATTCTCCGGCGCTCCACCGTTACGTGCATGCATGCACACAGCTCTTTCTGTAATGGCCGCTGCCTCTGGTGACAACGCTGCCATCAATTGGCTTGCCACCCCGACTTGCGCGCTTGGCACATGCACACGCAGGCTTTGCTACATACGAGCATGCAGCTGCTTTCCACCGCTCATGCGTGAATATATTCGCTTGCGTCGACTTCATAGCAGCTACGCGCTGTACTGGGTGGGCACCGGTAACACAACGCTGGTCGCCACGCTGGCCGCCTTGTACGATTCACATGTGTGCGAGGGTGCCATGCAGGCGCGAGCGGGGCTGTAGATGGGCGTGCCGTTGCTACCACCATTTGGGATTGCATGCAACACATCGGCAGCTGTTCCAAGTTGTACGATCAATGTGTAAGAATGACACGCACGAGCGGCCGGGACAAGTGCTTGCTTGCGTGGGCATGTGGTTGCTTGCCACTGACCTTGCAGGCTATGCTTGCATGTATCGACCTGTTTAACCTGTTGACACAAGCATCATAACAGCCATGCAATAGCCCACTTGCGCATGGGCACTGGTCACCCAGTGCTAGCCGCCATCTCGGCGTGTACCATCCGCACGTGCAAGGGTGCATACGAGACGCATGGGTGGGGCAGTCATGCGGCTATGCTGAGCCACCAACCACACATCCCAGCAGATTAATCATCACATGCTGAACCAGTCGAGGTGCATACGTTCCTTTGCCCAAGCCGCCATCCAGCTGCATGGACTGTTTCAGCCGCATGGGCAGAGTCACCGGCTGGCCGGTGTCAGCCGCATAGCCAGCAGGTCACCTGGCTGGGCGGTGTCACCCGGATGAACAGTGCCAACCGGCCAGTACGGTGGTGCCACCCACTGCAGGCCTGGGCATCATATGTACACAGCCTCATTACATTACATTACAATCCAAGCATCTCTGTTACTCACCTACGTTGTGTTTGCTGTAGTAGATAGGGATAATGGTTATTGGTTGTACGGCATACAGCGGGTATATGCAATGGCGCCAGCAAAGTGCGTCAAACACAGCCAACATGTTTTTCAACGTGTGAACAAGACCCGCGGCACCAGTGCGATTATACAGCCCACATCTCTTATTCTCCTGGACAATGGCAATCCATATAAATAAGTCTGTATCTGAGGCCGCGCGGCCTGCACCTACGGAGCATGCAAAATGCCAAAAGCAGGAGTCGAAGCATTCACATCCTGTTCCAGCCTGGGCTTGCGGTGCACTGCGCTAGCCGCGATTCGGTTGGCGTGAACGAGAAACTGAACTGTTTAGCAAGGCACGCAGCCGCATACAATCAACACAGGAAAAACACATACATATCACACACACTGATGTATGGATAACACCAACCTACAAGGGAAGTACGATCAAAGCACCGCCAGGTACAACGGGAGCGACACCGAAACCGGATGGGAAACGGGCCAAGCACCTCACGGTCTCAGCGCCAGAGCGTCACAGAGCAGAACGCCTGACATGCACAATCAATCTGCGACGCGCGGCTGTCCCATGAACACTGCAGCCATGAAAGCATAACCTGCACAGGCTCCCACGCCTACGTGTTTCTCACTCAGGCACTGCAGAGGGCTCCAGTTCACACACAATACCTAGCGGGCCTGGGGTTCGCATTTGCATGTGCGCTGCGATGGTCACCGCACCTATTGGCACACGCATGCACCCCGCGCGCCCACCCCTCACACCCCTAGCGCAGCGGGGACGTGGCCACTAGCACAGTAGTATATGTATAAAGTTTAGTTCCACACGAATCCGTGTGGCATGCAACATTGCCCACGACACCCAAAATGTAAGTTGGCCTGTGCAAAGCGCGACAGCCTTTGCACGTACACAATTGCGTACTCAATGACTGCAATCGATGTTCAGCATGATGCAAGATACTGTTGCCAGCAACCCAGCAGATCATTACAGACGACGGCGTTCGCCAGCAGTTCCATCATGGTCTGGCATTACGATGCTCAACACAAAAGTTCCCACGAAACGACATGTGTGGTATGGACGACCTATCTAGCGGATGTGGCGGTCATACACCGCCAGCGCCTCCTCCTCGCTGTACACCTTGCCCTGACCAGTGATGGCGTCATGCATCTCACGCGCAACGCCTGCCCAATCCTTGAACGTACGGCCTTCCTTGGCAGCTGCTTCTGCTACAGCATAAAACTTGCGGGTGAACGTGCCCACCTCCATGTTGTCACGTGCTGCCAGCTCAGCCAAGGTTTGACGGTTGTCGTTCCGTAAGTTGTGCATCGCCTGCCAGATGGGCGCTGCCAGATAGTATTGGCCCTACAAGGCAGTTCAAGCCACACATGTCTCACTGTTAATATGCTAGCCACCAGTGTGCAACACAATTGCAGGGTGTTCCACGTTGTGCTTTGTCATTCTGACGCAAAGTCATCGCACGCTCAACCAAAACACCATCCCAAAGCAATAGCCTATGCTGTCATGCATACATGATGATGGACAAGCATGTTGCCAGGGACCTTGGGGGCCACTCACCCAGTGCTTGGCATCCAAGCCCACGTCGGATGTGCCGGAGGTGGGGTAAGCCACAGCGCCGTCTACGATGGGTAGACCGCCCTGGGTCAGCAGGGGGGAGTACGCCCCCTCAGCAATGGCAGACTCCACAGCCAATACTTGGGCGGGGGCAACCGCTCCGTCATCGTCCATCACCATCACGGCATCCCCCACAGCAACAGATCCGGCCATGACAGCCAGGCCGGTCTTGGCGTCCAGCACGTGGTGGTTGGCGGACGCCGACAGCACACCCGGCCTGGCCGATTCAGGGCGATCGTAGGTGATGTGCGTGTACATGGCCTTGACATCAGCGATAGCCTTCTTGAAGTCATAGACCTGGAACACAACAGCACAAGGTAGGGGTAATCGAGTGAAGCAAACATGGAATTTGGCCGGATGGATGGATGGATGGAACAGTCTACTTCCTGCTTTACAGCCTGGACAGGTGGCCCCCTTGCTGGCCGAGTCACGCACGCTACCCCTCCAGGGGGGGCCAAGGCGACGAGGTATTCAGCTGACGTGGACAATGACTCATCACTGATAGGGCTCACAGTGTGAAGTAATGCCAATACCTCAGCTGAGCTCGCTTGTTACTCCCTTACACATGCATTATTGCTACGAGTCGCACAACCGGATCGTCACCTAGCAGTTTGATATCATGGCCTAGCACTCATGGCCTAGCACGCACAACACAACCAAACAATCTGGGCAGAGGTGAAAATACACTGCCTGCGTTTGAGCATCTTCACGCATGCGCGTTCACATTCTGCGTTGACGTGTGCGCTGGGAAGTGCAGGAATAGGACCGGTGCGTGGATACACATGCGTATGGTCGGTTACCACCTGACTTGTTGCCCCCTGGCCACCAGCCATAGTCAATGACAGCCTTGTAGTAATGCACATCTCCCGCTGAATGAGAGCACAAGCTGGCACACACTCACCGCAAGCAAAGCAAGCAAAGCAAGCAAAGCACTCTATTGCGCTCACCGCACACTTGCGGCGTGTACACCAGGTGTCAGCAGTGTCCATGCATGCACTGTATGTTCCTGCTGACCCATCCCACCTGGCATGTAGCTACTTGTCCACCGGGAGCGGTGGTAACGGAGCCGTCCACGTCAGCGCTGAAGGCGGGCTGGCGCACATAGCACTCCACAGTGTCGCCGATGCGCAGGTGAGGCATGGGCACCGCCTCCCAGGCCCCACCAGGCGCCAGGCGACGTATGGTGGCCAGGGCAGGGAAGCAGATGAGGCAGGCTTGGATGTCGTCTTCTTCGTCCTGGAGGAGGAGGCGCTTGGGGGCGGGAGCAGGAGGGTTGCAGTCCGGCTTGCCGCCGGCATCAGTTGAGGCCACGCACTGCATGCATGCATGTACACGCATCACATCATGTAACACGCGCGCAATGACACGGCAGGACATATTAGTGTTGGTCGGCTCCAAGCTGAGCTAGCCCCCGCAAGATCGATGCTGGCGCGCCGCTCAAAACGAATTGAGCCGCGGGCCTGGAGTTAGGCCTAGGGCTGGGGCTGGGGTGTATGCACACATCGTGGCTGCCTGCACTGCCATCACTGCCACTATCGCGGACCATAGCGGAGTCGATACCCGCCAGCAATGAGCCCCACCACCTTCTGCTTGCCACTCAGCAATCAGCTGTCAGAGCGCACGCCCAGCGCTGCCAAGCAACCTGTTCTGAATTTCTGAGCTCTCACAAGTAACACATCGCATGAATGGATCCTTGGCCCTGGTGGGCCGAGTTCTTGGAGCTTTCAGCAGCTGCAAATAAAGCGCTGCCGTGCGTTGAACATGCGCACACACGCGCGAAAGCGCCTAGATAGCCTGGGGAAGTGCAAGAGAGACTGTCACACATGAGCATAGCACGGAAGCATCGTGCACTTCCTTGCTCATTGCGTCATACATTGTCGAACATGATGACTTTTGTCCTGTGTCATATGTGGGTGTGTGCGTGTGCGTTTCGTGTGCGTTTCGTAGCCTGGTGCGCCTGCCAACTCTTCCCATACTGCAAAACCAACGTACGACAACTCTTACCCCACACTTCTTGCATTTGTCTGGGTCGTTCCGCAGATTAATGTTGGTACACAGCAACCTGCCGCATTTTTCAACGCCATCCCTGGCGTCGGTGCAAAAGAAGCAGCAGTCCGCGTCGCATTTGTCTTTTGGTTGACCCTTGCACGTCACAGCAGCCCAGAGGGGTGTGGGCGCCAGCACCAGGGCCGCGAGGGCGATGCATAACCAAGCCGTCAGCCGCGGACGCATTGTGGTGCCAGGGATGTGTGGCTGCCAGGGCAGGAACAAGTGTGCAACATTCAGTATGTCAGTTCCTTGACAGTTGTTTCCTGAGCCAACCTCACTCCCTGTAGATCAAGGATGATCAGAGGTAAACAGGGCCGCTGCGCAGGCCCGCATTCCATGGGGCGGGCACGCGCCCATAGTCACGTACGCATGCACGCAGTGAGACCCGCAGACACACAATGCATACCGTATATGCACGTGCATGTGTAAAGACCACTCACACAAATACGCTTAAAGCTTTTTTGTAAGAGACCAAAGTTGCAAGGCTGGCAATGCAAGCAAGGTTGTGGTAGGTAGGGTGTGGAACAGAAAGACTAGCGCATGAGACCGCACGCACGCACGCACGCTCGCAGTCTTGAATGCTCACAACCGACTGCACACACACATCGGCACTTTGGTGCACCAAGCCAACACCTGCGCACACATGTGCTGTGAGCCGGCTTTCTGTGAACAATCTGATCAACATAACACACGCACACGCACACGCACACGCGCACACACACCCGCGCGCGATTGACATTATGAGGCAATACGATTCAGGCAAAGTGAAGGCACCTACCGCCAGCATCACATCCACCCGCATGCATGTGCAGGTATGTGGGCCTCTCAGGGGATAGGATGTTCGGGCGAACGGCAGGCACCGGCCCCTCCCCCTCCCCCTCCCCCTCCCCCTGCCTGCCATATCCCTTACTACCATGATGAAAAATGCATGCATGCGGGAAAACAGCACTGCCAAAGCGTAAAGCAGCAAGTCACGCCGCAGCCTACAGTCTGAACCTCATCATCTCGGACACGTAGAAGCATTATGCAACGCAGAAACTGTTGTCACAGCAGCACAGTGATCAAAGAACTTAGCACAAACTGGCAACACGGACACTTGCAAAAACTATACGTCATGTGAATGGATGCTAGTCGTTTCCGTTGCAAGGCAAGCGGGAAGCGCCTGTCACCCTCTTACCCACCCTAAAACCCTAAAGGCAATCTGAAGGCCTGGTGATTGCAACCGAAAACAAACATACATACACCACGGCATACAGCTGGCAACCTCAGTTTGAGCAAAAGCTCTCAGGACTTGTCAGAGCAGTTGTGCTTGGCTGATGCAGCTGGTGTACGTGTGCACACTGCTGCGCGTCTACGGCCACTTGGCATACAGCAAGGTGGGGCTTAATCAACTGACATGGACAAGACATATCCAATAAACACACTTCATATACAAGCCAGAACATAATATACATGCTGTCAACACTGTCTCGGAGGCGCCCCCAGGACTACATGCAAGATCCACATACACCTCCACCGCCAAGTCAAAGATACGCTGCAGGCAGCCGCAGCCGCACCCAGCGTCAAAGCAAACGCACGAATGCGTGGTATTGTAGGCTGGTGTGCGTGCAGCAAGTAAGCGACTGATGGCATCGCAAGAAGCGACAGTGAGTGGTGGTGGTGGTTGATTGGTGGTTGTGGAACTGATGGTGTCCACCACTCACAAGCGAGCACATCAGCAACAGCCAGAAGGCAACCAACCCATCCTTGTTGTTGTGATTCAAGGACAAGGACATCAGATGAAGCCCTCTCACCTCGCAAGGTGCCTGTTGAGTGGACCGCGGAGACCCTCGGGAAACAGACACGAAAGGCTCCACGCACGGTGTCACAACAAGAGCCTGCTTGTGGGAGAACAATATTGTGGCTGATGTAAAACGGCTTTGTATCGCAGTATTGTTTTGTACATTCAGCACCAATACATGTACAATGAATCCAAAGCAACCCAGATCCAACCTCCTCGATCATCCCACTCTTGCGCGTACTACAGCACATCACCTCCTCCTCCGCAACATCCCCTGCTTCCAGGTGACGACATAACTCTCACTGTGTCTGTTGACTGGATGTGTATCTTAGCAGGTTCACGGCCCTGTGCAGCAATACCACCGAAAAGCAACCAACAGTGCCGCCATCAGTGCCGCCACCTTACCCTTGCGCTGAACCGCAGGTCTATTCTTGTTTGGGAATTTCTGAAGCTGCCTATGTTGCTGTTCGTTCTAGGAACAAGCTCGCCATAAGGACGTACCACCAACACCAATCCGACATTGCAGCTAGGGTTCCACCTGCTGGAACACAAGCAGCTCAAGCACTTGACCTTGACTTGCAGGTGAATCTACAGTTGCACCAGAAAGCACCTACGTCTCAAAACTGCACCGTGGCGGTTGAGCTCAGCCAACTCAACCTCCACCCGCACAAACGAGCATCAAGATTCCTAGTCTGAATGCCTTGACTTGTTACGCCTAAGGCTGAGGCTGAATGAGAGGTGGTGGTGGTGGTGGTGGTGGTGGTGGCTGCTCAACTTCTGCCTGGTCGCATTCTGCAGGGTGCACTTGAGGTTAGCATGGTGTACCGGCAGGACGGTCGGAGTACTTGTACTGTCACCCAGTAGGCCAGCCGCAGCATGCATGGGACGGTGCTTGGAGCAGGTGACAGTCAATATGGTTACCTCCTGGGTTCATGCGACTGTTGACGTGATGCGTGCTGCATCTGCACCACGGTGCCGTGGCTGACAGCGTGACCGCACCCAGAGCGCCAGGTGCATGGGGTATGCTGTATGGCCCCTGCAAGGTGTCCAGCGCGCCGGTTTGCTTGCGGGCTACGCCGCAGTGTGGCAGTGACATGGCAGCAGCGGGATGCACGCCTTGGGGCGGTGCGTGCCTTGGGACGCGCACGCCTTGCGACGCGCATGCGTGTGTGGGTGCGTCAACAACAACCCATCCAGCAGCACATATCCTTGCACCGGGACAAGCAAGCCCACAACCTTGCGCTGCGCTGCACTGCACTGCACTGCACTGCATGCGTCGTCGGGGGGCGATGCACTGGAAGGTGGGGCGCGGGGCCATGACTGTGACTTGTGCAACATGTTGTGCATTCTGAGTGTGCTTGGGAGGCTGCCGGTGGGTGGCGGCAGCGATGCGAAACTGTCAGGGTGATTGTGGAACGAAAGGCTGCTATATATATACTTGGGGCTGTGATGGGGGTGAAGGGCAAGCCGGCGTTGTGTCGGCCTGTAGACGGGGTTGCCTCAGGCGGTGGTAAGTGGTGGGGGGGAGGTGCTTGCAACGCATCATGCATGTGCATGCGGGCGTGGCGATGCATCTGCATGTACCTAGGGCCGGTAGGCTGCCTGACGTGAGCGAGCGTGTGGGCGCGAGTGTCGACCAATGCATGCGCACTCACTCGTGCGCTGGTGCGGCAGCTGCAAGGTGCTGAACGTGCAGCAGCGTTACGAGCATGCCGTTGTGCTACAAGTGGGACGGCTCTAACTGTGTGGGGCAGGGAGGCATGCGTGCTGCAGTCCAAGGGGCGCCACCTGCGAAGTGTTTTATGCCAGCAGCAGCAGCAGCAGCAGCAGCAGCAGGAGATGGATGATCACGGCATCCGCGAGGCCAAGGGGATCCGCGGGCGCGCATGCATGTCATGACGCGGTGTTGCGCGCAGGCGATCGAGGGCAAAACACATACAGTCGGGTGACGGCCAGGCCCGGTTCAGCACATACACGTCTGCAGTGCAGGCACACCTGCAGTGCAGGTGAGAGAGGCAGGCAGGGCCTACCAGTGAGGCCACACACAGTGAGGTGCCACTTGTGCCGCACAGCATGGCCAGCAGTATGCATCAAGCGAAGCCCAGCAGAGGGGCTGAGGACGGTGTGTGACTCATAAGAAAGATATGTTGGGAATGAGAAGAATGGGACAGGCGATGGGGTAAGCAAGGGGGCGAGTAAGGGGGAACGTAGCGATCGGGGGAATGGTAGCTTGACCGCAAGCCCTGCAAGGGCCGGCTTGCAGGCACGATGGATGGTGCGCGTGCAGCAAGCAAGCGAGCCCGACAGGTTGCGGTGTGGTCCATGCAGATAAAAAAACGTTCAGCGGTTAATCAAGGCGTTTATTATGGGTCAGGCGTGAGGCGCAGCACGCATCCGGCTGAGGCTCAGGACGGCAGCAGCAGAATGGTGGAGATGGAGCAGTCGGTGCAGCACGCAACAGCCTGCTGGGGGGTGCACGGCTGGTGCGCTGACCCAGCAGCCTCCCGAATGGCGGCGGGGCGGAATGGACTACAGGCATGCCGGGCGTGGCGCATGCGCATGTACAGTCAGCAGGCGTGGTGAGGCGCACGCTTGCAAGTAGCAAACACACCCCAGTACGTAAGAAAGAAGAACGCTTCTAGCCTACACTATGTAACTGAACCTGCTGGGTATCCGGTCGAGCAAGGCAAGCAAGGCAAGCAAGGCAGCAGCAAAAATGGAAATGACTATGGCAGCTCAGATGGCAGCTGCTATGGTAGCTATGTGGTGCCTATGTACCTCAGCGAGGAGAGCATCCGCCCCAGCCAGGTGAGGGGCTTGTTCCTGTATGTGTACCGCACGCATGCAATCTGATTTGGCCTGGGCAGCAGCAGCAGCAGGCGCTTAGGGCCAGGGGGAGGGTGGGTGAGTGTATGACAGGCAAAGGGGTGTGGGGTGTGGGAGCAGCTGAAGCAGTCTGAAGGGGGTCTGCCTGCGGCACCTAAGTACTCTACAGCCAGCATGGTGTTCGTAAGCACTAGCATCGTGTCAGCAGATGCTATATGTGTAAACACACGGTATCGCAAGCGGGGCGAATCAATGGTCCTGGCGGGCCGAAGCATATGTGTGTGCCTGTGTGTGCGTTCTCAAGGCCACATAAACAAAACACGATGTATGCTACATGCACAACGCACACACAATGCCTCAGAGGCATCGGCCGTGTTGAGCGTAATCAAGGGCGCTCGCTCTTTGCTGGGCATCGAATATGGAAGCAAGCAGCTCAGGTTGTGCCTGGCGGGCGGCGACCATGAGGACCGCAGCATGGACTGCAAGGCAGCTGGCTGTGCATGCAAACTCACCCTGCGGCTTCATTCAAGGATCGCACCAATAGCAACCAATCAGCGGCGGCCCGTGTGAGTCAGGTGCCGGTCAGAGCACAACGCGCACACCGGACGCAACGCAAACATGCATATGACATTGGCGGTTCGGGCAAGGAAGGGGCAGGAAGGCAGCATCGCTGAGCGATCGCCGAGTGTGCGAGCGGGGCTGTCGGTGGCCATATGCACACTGATACCAGCAGGAACCAGTGGGTGGTGTGGTGCGGTGGTCACAGCGCTGTCGTGGTGGTGGTGATGTGTGGGTATGTGCGCAGAGGCAGGACGGGCGGGACGGGCAGAGCGCAAACTACTGCATGGGCAGTGCGGGGGCGACCACAGCAGGACAGCCGCAGGAGCGCAGCCGCAGAAGCACCTGGCCTTGCACAAGTAAGGGGTTTCACCCAACGCTGGTCATTCGAGTATTGTATCACTATGTTGTCGCGGTAATAGTTGAGTGGGCAGGCAGGGCGAGTGAGCAAATCGCCCTGCCTGCCTGGCGACCATTGAGCAGTATGTTGCGGGGGCGACGACAGTAGGTCACGCACTTCGTCAGCAGCGCCCCAGCGCATCGCAAAGCGTGCGCACAAGCTTATTTGCTTCGGGAATGTATGGTTATTGTTGGCTTGCGCAGTGTGCGGATCAGTTCACAAGGGCGCATCGCACTGGGCGGTTGCAGTGCTAGCCTAGCGAATGCGGGCGGTAGGGCAGCGCGCATCGGCACACGCGATCGCACAGACCCGGCGGCAGTTCGAGTGATACGTTAGGGTGTGCCAGTTAGGCAATGAGAGTACAGTGGGTATGCAGTGAGCAGTGCATGTGAGGGGGTGCGGGCCCACCTGATAAGTGCTTGCCAGGTTAGGCATTCGGCAAGCAGACATCACGGTACCAGCAGCATCGCTCAGTCAGTCCTGAGCTGCAAGCCTGCACAACACTTGCATTGACTGAGTGAATATCAAGCGCTGCCACACCACATGCACAGCATGGTAGTGCATGACGGGGGGAGGGAGCGGGGGGAGGGAAGATAGCATCCCAGTGCATGAAGGGCGCGAAGGGCAGGGAGGGTGCAGAGGGGAGGCACAAGCTCACGAGCTGCATGGTGAGAGGGACAGACAAACCGTGCGCTGCTGCAGCACGTGGCATCAGTGGACACCATCAATATGACATGCGGTCAATGACGGACCAGCTGATCCAGTCAGCATAGAAACAGGTTGGTCCGTAACACAGGTACGCATGCCGAGCTGCGGGGAGGGAGGCTCTCAAAGTTTTTGCTTGGGTGGTGGGCGCGCTGTGCGTGTCGGTGGCGGGGGCGGTCGTTTGTTGCGTGGAGGAGGCGGCGGCGGCCGTTTCCTGCACTTCTTCCGCCCGCCAACACAGTCGATGCTAGCGGCCGCAGGCGGAGGCGGAGGCAGCGGCAGCGACAACACCACAGTCTCAGACACTGGCGGCTGCTGCGTGGTGGTCCGCAAGGGGGGTGCTGGGGGGCGCGGGGGGGGCGCAGTCAGGGTCGGCGCCAT
>BDDA01000696.1:0-29619 GCA_001662385.1 Chlamydomonas asymmetrica
GGGGGCAGTGCAGGCAAATGAGTGCCTTTGAGGGTGGGAGCGGAAGGGGAGGGGGGCGTGGGTGTGTGAGGGTGAGGGGTGTGAAGCATAGGAGTCGGGTTTGTGAGGTGGTGTGTTGATGTTCCTGCACCGAAATGGGGTAGGGGGGCAGTTGTTATTAGGTTCTCATCGTCACAACACAACAACGTTTGGGAGGACTGGAGCCTACCGTAGCATGCAGGGCTGGCTGATCGGGCGAGCAGGCTCCCCATCGAGCGTGGTGACCCAGGCGCCTCCTTCCTTGCATCCAGCCTGGATGGCCCCCCTGATGCATTCCCCATGACCTGGCGATCTGATGGTTGCAGGGCGCTACGAGACGCAATCGAAGCGTGGAAGGCCGGTCGTGTTGAGGGAGATGACTGAGCAACGACGCGCGAGGGCGAGCCTTGCCCCAGCCACAACAGCATCTACCAGTAGACAAGAGGCACCCTACCGTTTCGTGCGTCGTTAGGGACACCCTAGGCAGGCGGGTGATATCCCGTCCTGTCTGGTTGTAAGAACTTGAGTCGGCTGTTCTTGTTGTAGTCATATGCCTCGTATGCCTTAGCTTGGGCAGCGAGAAGAAATGCACTTCTGCTAGGTTGGCATCTGGGGTGCAACACAGAGGGCTTCGGAAATGTATGATGCGGCCAGCACCGATCTGCACTGCTGTTGTGCTGTTGTGCCTTGAGTCACCATGACCCATGCCATGCATGCGTGTTCTCCCCGCGGTTTTTCAGTTCCTAGCCATCCTAGCCAACGCCTGGCAGCAGCCAGGTCGTACGCCATATGCATGCAAGCGTGGATGTACAGTCTGCCCTTCTGAAATTTTGGCGGAGCCGAACTTTACCTGTCCCATGTGCAAACGCACAGCAACACCCAGGCAACACCCACATGTTGCCCTCAACGCGCACAGCATCATAGTCACTCAAGGTGGCAAATGCTCGGACAAGCCGCCATGCAACCCACATGCACGCCACTGGATGTCCGGCCCAAGCAGGTACAGGTTGCTTGTACACCCACAAGAAGCTCACCGCCTGCCACGCGTCACATTTGACTGGCCCTATTCTAGCGGTACCCAAGTCCGACTAGTCCGACGGGCGGCAGGGTTGCCCTGCCCTGCTCAGTTGCATTGTACACGCGCATGGAGTAAGCAATCAACCCCCTGCCCCCTGCGCCTGCCCTGAGCAAATCATTGCGTTGCTCTTCGCCCTGGCGCTGCGCCATTCCATTTGCATTCAATGATGCGCTGATCGGTCGCGTAAGCCAGAAATTGCATCGTCCCGGTGGGTATGCTGGCATTGGGGTTGGTTCAGCAGCGACTGAATGTGCAAGCACTGTGTAAACAACTCTTGGTAACAAACGCTCGGCGTAACTCAGCCGCCTTGCTTGCACTGTGCGCACCTCACCGCAGCCTTGCACATATCGGGCACCAGCCTCTACACATAATCCGCTGAGAGCTCACAACGATTAGTACAGAGTATGGCGCCCAAAAAGAAGGCCGAGCAGCCACCCATTTTCGCCGCCATCGAAAAGGGTGATGACGACTCAGTGGAGGAGCTCATTAAAGCGGACAAGAGCCTAGTGCAAGCAAGGAACAAGGTAGAGTACGTTTATTGTCCTGCAGCTGTCCTACGCGGGGCTATCCCGGGCCCCACAAATTGACGTTTTACGCCTCCGTCACCTGTGCTTGGCGACGAAAGCGTCACCACGGCAAGAACGGCACTGAGGAGGAATTCATTCATCTGCTGCATAAGCAGGATGGATGGACGCCGCTCATCGCTGCAGCCTATTGCGGGGAAGTGGAGATGTTGGAGCTGTTACTGAAGTCGGGGGCCGACATAAACGCAGTATGCAAGGTGGGTGAACGGCCCGCTCCGGTGCAGCTGTTATTGTAATTGACTTTGAGATGTGTGAAACACCTCCCCTGACCTTTATGTTCACAGCTGATATGCCTCGAGCTGCTCTGCGTCCATGACTGCCCCGAAACCATCCCTGCCGCACTGAAATGCTTTTGCCACAGGACGGCGATAGCGCAGCCCACTACGCTTCTGCACAAGGGTAGGTGCCTAGTTCAGATGAGACTCTGTTATGCTCTTCCGGCGCCTGAGTTTTGAGCCACGCACACCAAGCTGAACCGCACACTGACAGTGACAAACTGTGGTCCACGCGTGGATGGTGGGAACGGCCTGACCTTAGCCAACCACAACACCGCCTCACCACTGCTTTCCGCAGCCTTGTTCAGCTCTCTTACGTGCAACGCGTGCATGTACACGCGCTCGCTCGTGCCGCTCGCCCCACAGGCACCTCGACATCATCCAGGCGTTAGCCAAGAAGGGCGCAAAGCTCAGCGTGCAGGACAAGGTAAGTAATGCGTGAATTTCGCGGTGATGCATGGCTGCAGCATGCATGATGCATGATGCATGCATGCATGCCACCTCAAGACTCTCTTGGGGACCTGCGACCACTCCCAGCACGATGTGCGTGCCTCAGTTATAGGTGCGGTGCATTTTGAGTGATAACACCATGGCGTCTGCGCTTGCGCACTGTACACACAGGCAGCAAGCCGCCCCTCACGCGGTCACATTTCCGTGCTTCCACGTGCATTTGCGCGCATGCAGGACGGCGAGACGCCGTTTGATGTAGCGGGCAAGAACCTCAAGATGCGAAAGCTCATTGAGCAGCTGGCGGCCAGCCAGCTGGACGACGATGACGATGCGGAGGGGAAAGGGGAGGACGAGGACGATGAGGAGGGCTGGGAGGAGGCGGATGAGGAGGACGTCAAGGCGTCCGCGGCAGAGGCAGCGCCCGCCAAGAAATGACACCTATGTTAACCTACACTCATACATGTTAGCGCTTCGGCAGGCGTCATGCACTGTGCGGCCAGCCGGACTGTCAGCTCAAGCTGCATGAAATGCCTGCAGCCACATCTGCCCGGCGTTGTACTGCCCTACTTGTAGCGTATGGTGGGCCGGGACAATTCTCCCATGGGCAGGTACGCGGCAGCACTCACTGCTGAGCCCGGAGGGATACACATCAGCGTGCATCGACGCCCAGCGTCCCACCGTTACAGCAGCGCTGATGGTGCCAACTGCCAAGGCAGCGCAGAACCCGTCATGACGGGTGCTGAGCTCGACCAAGCGCTTGGAAGCTACCTACCGTGTGTGGCTGGACAGCGACCGCTGACCATGCCCTGACTCGCACGTTTGCCCTTGAAACCGGACCTGACTCGCACGTTTGCCCTTGAAACCGGACCTGCAGTTGAAGTGCCGGTCGCTGCCGCAAAATTGGAGCTATCGCTGCCTCGCCTTGAAGTGCAGCAAGCAGCTGCATGCTCACACGTTTACCCGCCATGCATGGGCAGGGCAAGCCTGGGGCAAACGGTTGTCAGGAGCCAGGAACGGCAGGTTGTGTGCCCCAGACCAAGTTCAACCCCAGCCTCTAAGGTTACTCAGACACGTAGTTGCCGGCCCAGTCACGCCAATGTCGAAGTGTGAATCCTGCCTGCGGCTGACTTCATATGTGCCACGGTGCGCCGCACTGCCTGCGTGCTGCGAAGTCTGGGCAAAAGGTACCTCATGAAGCGTAATCTTGCCTATCAGGCAGCAGATTGCCCTGCTGTGAGTTTCAGTGCCGCCATGCGTGGAGCGCTGCAGCATGTCGCCTTGTGGTATGGCCAAGGCCTGTAGCCTGTTGGGTTTGGGTCCCAAAAACGCACTACTGCAAGTGCACATACTTGAGCTGTAATTACAAAGCGAAAGGCGCGTATTCTAATGTATTTTCTGGTGCAACTGCTTACTGCTCAACAGCACCGAAACTGAACTCACCAAAAATGCAACATACCCCACTCATGCAACAACTCGATTTATGTTGCACTCAATTTTGCATCAACACGCCGGTGGCGCGTTTGTAACCTCTGAGAACGTCCACTCGGGCTGTCGCGAATAAAACCCTTTGACCTCAACGATCCGATTTCCCGCCCATTGCATTCCCGCCTCGCGAGCTTGGCCAGCAGGCGCAGAACTCTGCCTGGACTCTTACAGGTGCTTGGTAAGCTGGCGTTGGCAACAGCATACGCTTCAAGGGCCCACCCCAGTCGCGGTATTGTTTCAATCCTGCTCCGCAACCCTGCTCAAAGGCGCAAGGCTGCAAAGTTGAAGTAAGAGTGAACGCACTAATTGGCGAAAGCACCAAGTTGGCAACGCGACAAGCCAATGCGATGGACCTGTCAGATGTCGCATACAAGCAGACCTTTGCTGGCAGTCGCCTGTATCGTGAGCAATTAGCAGGAACGCGTGGATTAGGATGTATGCTGGGAACCGTGCGTGGGTTTCCTTGACTGTTCTTGTGCCACTTGTTCGCTGTGCCTTTGCTGCACAGACTATCACATACACCACCGCATCAGACCTAATGGAGGTGAGGCTTAGGACCTTTCGCGTCACGCCGTGCGCATTATTAATTTGCTCGCTCCACCACGGTGAACACGCACCTCAGCCGTGCCAAGTCCGAGACAACTGCGCTCATCCCAGGAGGTTGTTTGAGAGTTTGGTACTGAGGGAAGAGTTGCACCAATGAGAGGGCTGTTCCATACTTGGAAACGTGTCACGCTCCGTCGCGGTCTGTCGGGGGCGTGGCGTCGTGCATGTTGGTGAATGTCTTGGCAAAGGTGCCGGTGCTGGTGAAAGTGTGAACGAAGGTGCCACTGCAGCATGTTTGACAGCTTGATGATGAGGAAAGGCCTGCACCATTGTGTGCACGTCGCTGTGCAGGACGCTCATGTGCTGGCCGCAAGGAAGGCGGAGGTTCATGACGGCCTGTCGGAACTATACAATCGTTACTACGCCCTCACTGGCTCGCCTCCCGGTGGGAAGCTCTGGGACGCCTTGATTTTTGCATGGCAGGCTGTCGACAGACAGGTGAGGAGAGGGAGCTGGACAGCGTGTTTGAGGTAGCCGTACGTCTGGTGGGAAGCTGTTACCGACTGGCGGGACACACCGCTCAGTTCCCCACCCAAACCCTCACAAGTGGGTTAGGCAGCTCCGTGAAACCCTTCCAACTTCGTGCGCTTGGTGTGGTGTTCCCTTTAGTGTCCACCTGTCCCTGGCGTCCGAACAAGGACTACTCCTGGATTGCCTTTCAGCCCTTGTACGGCAGGCCTTCAGCAAGTTCATCACGGCATGAGCTCTGGCTTTCCAGGACTGACATTGTGCCTGTGCTGCCAAGTGCTGTTTGCACTGTCAGACGTGCTTCCTACGTATGCATACGCAGCAGACCACCCTCAGCCAACCTTGAGAGTGAACCCGTATGTTTGTGCCTAAAACGCTGGCACGCAGGTATCCCTCAAAGGCTTCTGGTCTGTGCTGAAAAATTCCTGGAAGCCTGCGCTTGAGGCCTGGATGTCAGCAGATAACCTCTGGGCTGACGAAGATGATGACTCGCTCTTGTGAGGCCCGAGTTGGCGGGCCCGACGGCGGAAGGGGCACTGCTGAGTGCAGCCATGCTTGCACGCAGCATGCGCCTTCCTCATCCAACGGTGGGCGCAGCTGACGATCCGTGTGCACACACTCGTGGCGACGCCTGTGCGTGGCACAACGGGTGCGCCTGAACACCTGGCTGCAAGAGTGTGAGGCGTGCGCGTGCTTGCAACTTGGTGCACCGGCAAAAAGCAAGGTGGAGTGACCTGCAGGTGTCCAATCAATACTTCAGTACGTGGTGATTCCTGCCGTTTTGATGTTGCAACAGCAGGAACGCCATTCCATTACCACTGCTGGACTCCCCGTCCCCAAGTTCCATGGCATGCGCTCCGTCGCGCTGTGCATCACCAAATGCGCACACATACACGTGTGCATGGCGCTGTGTAGTTTTCAGGGCCTTGGGGCGCATGCACGTACGTAAGGCGGCTGTCAGCAGCTCTGTAGCCAGCATTGCCGGTCACCTGAGTGGCTGTTGTACTCTGCGTAGTACACCAATGCATGCAAATGCACCATAGGGATTATTTGTGATCATTTGATGATTTGACCTTGCATCTGAGTTTGCAAGATTGATACATTTAGTAATTGTGTGTTGGCATTGCATGTTGCCGCCGGCGGGCGCCACACCCAATTGTCGCATGCATCACCCACCCGAGGCATGGCGCTGCTTGCCGTTGCGCTTCACTGTTGTCGGCAGTGCATGCCGAGGCTCGCCGTGCCTGCTCCCCGGCTTGTGCATTCGCTGGCGATGACCAGAAGGGGCAACGGTGGAGGGAGTTTGAGCATGCAGGCTGGTGCAGATGGCCTTGCTGAGCCAATTGCAACATTGGCGTTTAGGAGAACCAGCCACCCCTTCACATGTGCCTTGACATGCTCGCACGATGATGAACAAGATGCCAACGGGTGCCCAAAGCTGAGGCCGCCTGCTGTGTGCCTGTGTATGTGCCTTTGCTCACCAGCGACCGAGCTGAGATATCAACCATGTGCTCCTTGCAGCATCGGCATGACAACAGTGTGCCCTGGCCTGCTCGAATGTGTGAGCTGTGTGAGCTGTGTGTATGTATGTGACGAGATTCGCTGTTGACCGGTTGCGCGCTTTGTCCTGTGATGTGATCACTGCCTCTGCATGCCTCTCGCTTTCCTATCAAGACCAATTGCGCACCTTGAACGCTCACGGTGCCCGTGTCATTCTTTATTACATAATCCCTTCCAGCGCTACCGTACAGCTGCTTCTGGTATACAGACTTTCACATGCGCGCCAACACACACTTGCCATAAGCACGTCACTTGGAGCTCCATCGCATGCATGTGTGCAGTTCCGGCTGGTTCCGCCATGCCAGTGCTTGTCTGCCCTTTGGCTCGGCCTGCATGTGCCTGACTTGCACCTTTCTTCGCATGCGTCCGCTGATGTCCCTGAGATGCACCTGTATTCTTATGCACACGCAGCGACCCAGCCTGTCAGGTACACAGTCTGCCCCGTCATTCCTCATCCGCTGCTGTATTGGCTTATTGATCCCGCTCTACCATTCATGTTGCATTAATGGTGCATTAATGTTGCATTAATGCAACAACAACATTAATGCAACATGCATGCTTCAATGAACGCCTCTCTACGTACTTTTGCTGCCCGCGTTGATCTTCATTTCTCCCTTCAGAAATGAAGATCAAACCCACTTATTTCATTATTTGCCAGATTCTTTACCTAGCTTCCTGCAGTATCCCATAATTGCCACCCCAGCTGCTGCTAGGGCCATGTGGACAGCGTATCAATAAAGCAAGGCTGCCACTAGCTACTGCTGGGTCCTGGTGTTATTAGTTTATTACAGCTGCATGCACCTTGGCGGGCCGTTGCATGGCTCAAGTGCTATGGGCTGTGCTGGTTGCCGCCTGGCATGTCAGGTTGTCATTGCTTTTCAGGCCTCTTGTTGTTTCCTTGCCACAGGTGCGTTGCGGTTACATCGTGTTTAGCACGGGCATGGGCGTGTCTGCCCTATGTACCCTTATCCTTCCAGAACCCCCGGTGCTCTTGCGTTTGGCCCGATCTGTTACCTGCATGCACAGTATTTACAGTGGCTACTACACAGGTGCACAGTGCACACTCTGTAATATGATGAGGCCGCATGTGTTGCCCGTTGCAGTGCCTTGCAAGTGCGGCAAGCTGCGCCACCTGCCCTCAACGGCAGCGCTGTGCATGCCAATGACGGCTGCACCCAGCCATAGCGAGCCTGACCACAGCACCACAGCCAAGGAAACGCGGGCATCAAGCAGCATCAGGCGCGGTGGAAGATGCATGTTGTCATTGCACGAACCCGCTTAAAAACATAATGGAGGAGAGCAGAGCGCACGGCATGGATGGAAGCGCGTTGTGCATGCAGTCACCCGTCTGCGTCTCTTGTCAGCATGCCACGTATCCAATGATATACACCCATCTGTGTGACAGAGTGACACGCCCAGAGGTTAGACCATCGCAGGTATGGTGGAAGTGCAGACAGCCCTCGAGCCCCAACCAACAGAGGGCATGGCAGATTGCAAAGCCCTGGATCTGTAGGAGGGCAGCAAACTCAGCGCAAGGTGTTGATGGTCGGTGTTGGCCAGCTGGCGGGCCTAGCCGGCAAGGAATCGCATCAAAACGCGAGCCCCACAGCAACGGGGTGAGAGGAACACCTGGCGGTTGAGGCGGGCAGCGCATGATCAGGTCAGGCGGTGAGGGGGCTGAGCATGCGGACTGCAAGAGGCGCCAGGGCAAGGCGCAACACAAGGGCGGATGGGTGGGTGGGAGGCAAGGATGCGCCGCACTGCATGCATCCGGCAAAGCGCCCAGCCAACAGGCCGTCTGACAAAAGCATGGCCGCACTATTATGTCAACACTGGGACACGTCAAGCCCAGGTCCATGCACACCAACAGGTCTCCAACAGGTCCAACAGGCCCCTGCATCCTGGGGACGGGCGAGGGCAGCAATGGCCTGCCAAGAACAGGGGCGCATGCAACCCTTGCCCGCAAGTCGTCCAGTTGGGCACTGGAGTGGGAAAGCGGGAAGACGCGCTGGTGGGTGGGGGCATTGGCACAGGCGAGGGCTTGTGGAGGGCGTGGCTGTGTGACGGGCGTGGCATGCAGCTGAGTAGACAGGCCTCACCTGGCAGGCAGTGGAAGTGGTGGTCCCTGGCAACACACACAGGTGTGTGTGTTCACAAACGATTCCGGGTGCCAGTCCCAACATGCGTAAGCCATGAACAGAGTCGTGGCAGGCAGGCATGGGTGCAAGCCCGTACGTCTCCATCAAGGCTTGACGTATGGATGCATTCACAGTATGTGGTGCTGAGCTCCTCTTCGTGCAGCACATGTACACACCACGGTGCTTATGTGTATACTCAACATTGGTGCAAAGCACCGCCACATGCTTGTTGGTGCTCTCAACGTCAGGTATAGTGAGGCGCCTTGAGTGGCCGTTTCCTTCCGTGGCAGCAAAAGACCATAACGTGAGGGCTTCCAGTTAAAAACACAGGCGTCCATCACCACACCCAACACACTGACAGCTGCTTAACGCACGGTCCTGGACACGTACGTACTATGTGCATTACCACGATGGACACGCTCGCAGAGAGTTTGGTGCAGGTACTGTAAGCAATTATGCAGGCTCAGTTTGACCTCCCTTCCAGCACTGGCACTTGCTGTAAACGCCAAACAAAACTTGAAACGGCGTGTGCTGTGTGGGCTTGCACCACTCACGCCCGGACTCACGCATGCAGCTTCAACTGCGGCACCGACACTCAGAACATTATTCCAAGGAACACTACGGTAGGCAGCTTTTGTGCCTGTGAGCTGGGGTTCAGGGGCGATAGCTTCGCTTGCCCGGAGGTAGAAGTTTAGGTTGTCAGGCCAAGCCTAAACCCAGCCTCCGAGGTTACTGAGGCATATAGTTGTTGGCCCAGCCACGCCAAATGTCGAGTTGTGAATCCAGTTCCTGGTGCAGCTGAGTTCGTGCATGCTGCTCCGCATAGCCTCCGCATAGCCTTCGTGCCGTAGTGTCTGGCCTAAAGCTACATGACTCATTCTTGTGATTTCGCCCACCAGAACACCTTTGCCCTGCTGTGACTTTCAGTCCTGTCGCCATGTGAGGAGGGCTGCAGCCATGTTGTGCGCTCATGGGCTAGGCCTGGGTGTAGTAGCCTCTGTTGCTTGGCAAGGAAAAGCACTGCTGCAAGGTGCCCACAGCTCATGAGCGTGAAAGCCTGAGCTCGAGCGTGACCTGTAACTCAAAGCGAGAGGCGTGCAATCAAACGCATCAGCTGGTGTGCTAACCCTTGAACATCAGATGGCACATGCCACACCGAACTCACCTGACAATCTCAAAGACTCGCTTTCAACGCTCGGTTTTACTTCAGCACGCGTATAGCGCGTCCCAACCTTTCACGTCCACTCGCGCTGTCGCTGGTAGACCCCGAACCTGGCATCAACGATCCGGTTTCCCGCCCCTAGCATCAGGCCTCGCGAGCTTGGCCAGCAGGCGCAGGACTTTGCCTGGACTCTTACAGGTGATTGGTAAGCTGGCGCTTATAACACCACACGCTGCAAGGGCCTACCACCCGTTATTGTTTCAATCATGCTCGCAACTGCTGCCGCCTCCTCAAGCAAGGCAGACAGGTTGAAGAGTGATGATGCATCAAATTGGCGAAAGCCACGCGAGCGGACATAGCGATACAACTGGCAGCTGTGCGCACACGAACATATTTTTGCCTGCAGGCGAATAGGCGTGGGCAATTAGCCCGCGAAATTCATGTTCCGAACCGGTGGACTTCAATTACTGCTTTTGTCCCACTTCTTTGTTGTGCCTTTCCTGCACAGAATATCACATACACATCCGTTTCAGAATTGATGCAGGTGAGGCCTGTCGGGTGGCGCCGTGCACATGCATACATCATCAGTGTCGAACGTCGATTCACCACGCTGACACCTCAGCCGTGCCCAAGTCCACGACGATTGCACTCAGCCCAGGAGCTGGTTTGGCAGCTTAATGCTGAGCTAAGGGTGCACCCCTGTGTGGATCCCTGTGCAGGACTGCCATGCGCATGAGCCTGTCAACATGGAGGCAAAGTTTGATGCGCACGGTCAGCCCTGCAGGGCTTCCACTGATGCGGTGTGTACAATTGGCACTGGGCAGGTGAGGACAGACTCGATAGCATGGTTGAGGTGCCTCTTTTAATTGTCAGACTGGTGCCGTGCACGTTGGTGAAGGTGTTGGTGAAGGGGGTTCACCAGGGTGCTGGCTGATGGTGCCGGACAGCGGCTGTGTTGGGCGAGGTAATTCCTGGACCATTGCAAGACCTTATCAGTGATGCGGCTTGCTTGAAGGCTTGATGATTATGGCGTGACTTTGTACACGGCTCTGTACAGGGCCCTGATCAGGTGCTTGCCAAATTGAAGGAGGACCTGGCCGCCAGCATGGCGCGCCTTCGGAACGACGTCCACACTGGCTTGCCCGCCGATGGGAACCACTGGAGCGCTCTGATTGAAGCATGGCATGCTGCCAATAAAGAGGTGAGGGGGGAGCTGGACAGCATGATTCGGGTAGCCATGCCTTCTCGGAAGCTGTCACCATCTGGCGGGACACAACACTCAGTTCCGTCCCACCGCCCTCACAATTTGGTCACGCAGCTCCGAAGCTCTTTCAATTTCGTGCACTTTGTGTGGCGTCAGTCTCATTAGTCTCCATCTGTCCCTGGCGTCCGAACAAGGCGTCAGCCCCTCTGGCATGCCTTCAGAAAGGGTGCTTACAGTCTCTGGGGCTTTACAGGACTGACATCCTGCCCACGTGCATCTTGCCTGTGCTTGCGATTTGCTGTTTGCCTCAGCTGTGCTTCCTTACGTACGCATACGCAGACCATCCTGTATGCTTGGACCAAAATGCTGACACGCAGGTATCCCGCGAACGCTTCTTCGTTGCACTAGAAACTTTTTGGCTGCCTGCGTTCAAGGCCTGGAGCTTATCGGAGAACCGTGTGGAGAAGCAGGATGCAAACTGTCAGCTGGACGACGAAGACGATGACGCGCTCTTGTGAGGCCCGAGTTGGGGGCTCGAACCGGCGCTGCTGAGCGCGGCCATGCCTTTGCAGCCGGAGCCCTCCTTGTCCAGCAGTCGGCGCAGCTGCAGATCTCTGCACATGCACTCGTGGGGGCGCCTGTGCATGGCGCAAGGGGTGCGCATCAACACCTGCCTGCGCATGCTTGCAATACGTGCAACTTGATGCAATGGCAAAAGCGTGGCGGTGTGACTTGCAGAGTATCCATTCATTACTGGAGTACGGTGTGATTGCAGCTGTTTTCATGTCGCAACAGCGGGAATACAAGGCCATTGCCACTTCTGGACTGTCCGTTCCCAATTTCCATGTCATACGCACCTTCGCACTATGCACCACTACATGCATACACACACACGTGCATGGCGCTGCCTAATTTGCAGGGCCTTGGGGCGCATGCACGTACGTAAGGCGGCTGACAGTAGCGCTGCAGCCATAATAGCCGTCCACCTTTGTGGCTGGCGCACTTCATCGCAGGGCACTAGTGAATGCAAATGCACCATAGGGATTCTTCTGTGTGACCAATTGATCAAAATTGACTTTGCACCTGGATTTACACGCTGCTGATATATGCGATAGACGAATGACCAATGACTAATCGATTCATCCAACGGTGTGTTCGCCCAGTATGTTGCTGGCGGGCGCCACACCAAATTGCCGCACGCATGTATCACCTGAGGCATGGCGCTGCTTCCCTGGCGCGCTTCACTGATGTCAGCAGTGCATGCCCGGATTCACCGTGCCTGCTTACTGGTTTGTGCATTCATCGATGGCGGGGACTCGAGGAGGCGACGGTGGAGAGAGTTTGAGCGTGCAGGCTTGTGCAGATGCCCTCGCCGCACCAATTGGTTGTGCAATATGGGCGTATAGGAGAACCAGCTCGCCCCTGGCACATGGTCACGACGTATGGTACCGTGACAACCTCCCATAGTATAGTAGTAATGCTGAGGCCGCCTGTGTATGTGTCTTTGTTCACAGCAACCGAGCTGAGCACCGAGCCCATGTGCTCCTTGCAGCATCGGCGCGACAACAGTGTGCCCTGGCCACAGTGTGTGAGCTGTGGGTGTGTGTGCATCACGAAATTTGCTGCTGGCCGACTGCACGCTTTGTCCTTTGATGTGACCACTGGCCTCTGCATGCCTCCCGTTCGCCCCATCCGCTGCTGTATTGGCTTATTCATCCCTGTCATGTCATGCTTCATTGCACTTCTCTCTTCGCGTTTTGCCTGCCGATATTCATCTTCATCTCTCCCTTTGCACTGCTCATTTGTAGCGCTGTTGCTGCCTTCATGTTGGTCCTCTCTGTGCTATCGCCGTTTGTTTGTGCGCGGCCACAGCTAAGCGCCATATTCATCACACGGTTTCCGTATCACTCCATGTTTGCCGCCCCAGCTGCTAGTGCCATGTTGGCAGTGTATAAGTAAATCTGGGATCCCATGGCCACTGCTGGATCCAGCGTTGTTACAGCTGCATGCACCTTGGCATGAACGTCGCCTGGTCAAGGTGCTACGTGTTGTGCTGGTTGCCGCCTGGTATGTCCAGCTCTCCAGGCCTCTCGCTTTTTCCTTGACACAAGATGGTGCGTTTCTGTTGCACCATGCTTAGCAAGGGCATGGGCGTGTCTGCCCTAAGTACCCTGATCCTGCCAGAACCCGCGATGCTCTTGTGTTGAGCCCGACATGTCACCTGCATGCACAGCACGTACGGTGGCTGCTGCTCAGGTGCACACAGTGCACACGCTGTAATATAACGAGGCCGAATGAGATGGCGCACCTTACCACAGCAGGACCACAGGCAAGGAAAGCGGGCATCACGCAGCATCAGGCACGGCAGGGGAAGGCGCTGACGTGCCGGACCCGCTCCACGAACCCACTCAGAAGCAATGATAAACGAGAGCGAGCATGCATGGCGCGTGAATGGATGGGAGCACGTCTTGCAGCCGCCCATCTTTGTAACAGACCGACAAGCCCGGGGTAAGACCATGGCCAGTAGGGTGGAAGCGCAGACAGTCCTCGAGAGTCAAGACCCCAACCAACAGATAGAGGGCATGGCGCATGGCAAAGCCCGGGACTCGCAGGAGAGCAGCCAACGCAAGGCACGCAAACCAGCTGTCCATGCGGACCAGCTTGCTGGCTGGCCTAGCCGACCGGCAAGGTATTGCAGGAAAATGCGAGCCCCACTAGCACCAGGGTGAGAGGAACACCCGGCGGTTGAGGCGCGCAGCGCAGGATAGCGTCAGGTAGGGAGAAGGCTGGGCACGCCAACTGCAAGAGGCCCCAGGGCAAGGCGAACGCAAGGGGCGGATGGGTGGGGGCCAGCAGGCGCCGCAATTCATGCATGCATCCATGCATCCACCAAAGCGCCCAGCCAAGAGGCCGGCCAACAAGAGCATTCAGGAACGATCATGTCGGGCGGTGACCGGGCCGCTGAGACACAGGCAACCCCGGGCGGAATGGCGCCCGAGTCCTGTTGAGGAAAGACAACACAGCGAGGCGCCTAAGGCGAGGGCGGGGGCGACCAATTCCTAGCAAAGAGCATGACGGTGCCGAAATCGCACTGCAGGGTGCGGCGGCGGTGCACAGAAAAGAGCGAGGCAGTGTGCACCAAGGCATGGTGGGTGCATTCATGTAGCGCATCCACCGTAAGCCGTTCTGGGCCTCCTCCTTATGCTGTTAACGCCAGGATACATTTGTTTACCAAATGACCTTGGTGCCAGGGACACCAGGCGTGCACGAATACTGCAAGCAGCCACGGCACGTGTGTGCCAGGAAGAGGCGCCCGTGGGGCCATGCCGCATGATTCCCGTGGGGCCGTGCAGTGTGCGTATGCGTAAGGATGCATGGGTGTGTGTGCTACATGCTGGGACACGCGCTAGCTGCAGCTGCAGCGGCGCAGGCAGGGAGCGCATGGAGCGTCGCCTCGCTGTTCATAATCATCACGAGCGCTGTGCGGCGGGGCGCATGATGACGTCGCTGCGCAGCACCCACTTGACGGCGCCCTTGCCCACAGGCCGCCCCTCATGCAGCAGGCACTTGGATCCCTGGCCACGCACAACGCACACACCGCACAGTCAAGCAAGCAGCCGACGGGCTTTGTCATTGCAATAGCCAGTCTTCATGCACACCTTCATGCACAGGGGAGGTCGGTTAAAAATCGGCCACAGCAAGAAAGCTCCCAGCAGGCAATAACCAGAAGCAGTTGGTGCAACATCGTGGTGCTACATGCATTACCATGATACACCGCATACCGCATACCGTATCGTGCGTGCCCCCATACGGATGCGCTCTTGTGCGCTAGAACTTGAAGACTGCTGGTCACCACAGCCACCTGACCACTCACCGGCTCACCGCACAGTGCAAGGACAGTTGCAGGTGCTAGCAGTGCACCTAATGATAACTCTTGTGATTGAAGCTGCTCCCCGCTGTATTGTAGGAACTGACAAGGCATCACCTGCGTCTTATGTCATTCCCAGCGCACCTGTGCGTGGACGAGCGCCAGCCCCGCGCGCGGCGTGACGGTGAGCACCTCGCGCCCCTTGCTCTTGTAGAAGACCGTCTCGCCGCCCGCCGGCACGTCGTTGAGGTACAGCAGCAGCGTGTAGGCGGAGGGCAGGCGCGTCAGCGGGTCAATGTCCTGCTCGTCAAAGTGCGGCCCAAAGCCCTGGCCCTCGCCGTACCTGCCAGTGCCGCAAACCAACACACCACAGCGCCAATTCAATGCAAAAGCCAGGACTACAGCATCTGCAGACCGCCACAACGCACCAAGTGCAAGTGGCTGAAAGTTACATCAAGGTGCACACAAATGCGAACATGGACTGGAGGATGCAGGGATAGCATTCCAACCAGGTTTGCGCATGACGCATAGCAACGTAGGCCGAATGATGCATGTCATTACATGCTATAATTGCTTGACAACGTTCCTCCAAGTTTGCACTACACACCCGTTGACATGTGATGTGCAAGGTGATATCATCAAGCACGGCAGCCGCGTTGGAATGTTGGGCAGAAGCGGTACGTGTGGTCACTGCATGAAACATGCAGGCTGCAGCACCATTGACTAGCAGGCAGTCGCATTGGCGCTGTGTGCGCCTGGCCGTGCAGCATGCAAACTGCTGAAACTGCGCTGTGCTTTGAGCAGCGTCGGCACGCACGCACTCTCATATATATACCTGTACACCCGCCATTTTGCATTCAGTCCGTGGAGCACAAAGCCAGGCTCGGTAGGGACTCCTTCCAGTGCTGCTGAAAGGCCTGACTCCCACAACAAAGCGCTGAGCTCTGGGGACCTAAACTCCACCCTGCAAACAAGTTGGGCTGGCGTTCAGCACGTTTTGCATCAACCAGCTGAGCGCCCTGGCAGGACTGCTGCTGTGCACCATAAGGCAGCTCAAAAGCAGAAGGGACTCACCTGTCCACGTCTCTCCACGCAATAGACTTCGATTGAGGGTGAGCTGTGCGCTCCAAAGGATGCTGTGTCAGCAGAAAGTCTTGCAGCGCTTGGCACTCGTTGACGCTTAAAACGGCTGGGACAGAGAAAATGGTATCCAAGTAAAGCGCCTGAGGTACTTCAAGCTCCTTAACAAGCACCTTTGGGAACTTAACCACGCCACTGCTGTGTGCTGCAGCAGCGCTGCCAGGCGTTTGATTGATGGCGGTGCGTGCAGTCTTGGCCTTGGCAGCGCGAGAGCTCATATTGCCATGGTTTGCACGAATGCCATGCATGAACTGTATATGCGCCAGTGGATCAAATTTGAGTATGCATGCATACAGACGCAGCCGGTTAACGAGAGCCTGTGTTGCGGTACTGCAAATGCACAAACACGATTAACATAGCGATAACCCTCCTGGCCAAGACATTTCACAAAGACACTTCCTGCAGGGATACTGTGTGCAGCTGACAAGACACACGGGGTTCTGTCTGTGCCCGATGTACTTGGACTTGAACCTGCCAATCGACGACGACACCGACCCAAGCGTACACCGGGAGCGCGTCTGTGCGCTGGTTACGCTGGGGTACGAAGGATGCGCCGGCGCATCTGTTGTGAGCGGCCGCCTGGAGGATAGTCACCGGTGAGGCTGCCCGCGACACCATCCGTGCTTCACAACTGCGGCGTCGCCGCTTGCTTTGCACCCCTCAAACCCTGAAAGCAATGGCGACAGAGGCGCCTTTCGATGCCTGTATGCCTTGAGAAGGGCATGTGCTTTCTTCTTCAACCTTGTGTGTACAACTTGCGGCACCTGTTCAGGTGCACGACGGCACCGGTTGACCACGCCAGCTTAACCAGTGCAGGGCCGGAGGTCCGCCGTGTGCTGCAGCTGCAGTCACAGGGCGCGTTCCGAAGATCCCAGCAGGGCCTGGAGCAGCTGACGCGGCTGTCCTACTCCCCCGCTGACCCCCAGGAGGCTCAGGGCCTCGCAAGCAAGGCGGACGTCGTGCGCAGCTACACGCTTGTGTCCATCACGCCACGCAACGACCGCGTCATGCAGCAGGCACGTAGAACTTAAGAGCGCCTTTGCAAGCCAGCCTTCATGCATGCGGGCTCATGCACACGTCGGGTTTGCCCTGCGGTTGGCCTAGACGCACGCGAGCGTACCAAAGCAACGCGTGATGCGTCTGCGTGTCATGCAGTGTGGCTTATGTGGGTGAAGCAGTGGTGCACTGCAACCTGAGGCGCATTATCCCATGCTGGCCAGGAAATGTATAGGTGGGGAGGCCCTGTACATCAAAAGCTTGCTGTGGGCTCCCCCTACCAGGCCCACACACACGCGGTCACACACACACTGTCCCTGTTTGGGACAACCATTTGAGACCGCGGTTCGTTTTGCGACAGCCGCCACATCAGCCCAGACACCTCGCCATGGTCAGGTTCTGTTCCCATCATCACGCGTACGCACACTGCACGGCCCCACGGGAAGCACGCCGCATGGCCCCATGGGAAGCACATAACTCTTAACACACACTTGTCATGCCCCTGCCATAACCAGCACACATAACCAGCTGCTGTGCATATCGCTGCTCACATCTGCACCGCTGTCTGCCAGCAGGCGTGCAACTCTCTGGACGTCGACATCATCGCAATCGACCTGGCGCAGCGCCTGCCCTTCAAGCTGCGACCCCAGGCGGTGCAGGCAGCCGTCAAGCGGGGCATACACTTCGAGGTGCAGCCAGCGCCCACGCCGTGCACGGCCTGTGCTTGCGTGCATCCACCTGTGGTGCAGTCGCATGCGCTTGCACATCATGACTCTTTTCACAACGCTTTTGGGATGATGGTCTCTCCACGATATCCCACTGGCCGGCATTCCATGTTTGCATCCCCGAGCTTTATTCATGCCGACAACAGCGTTTGCAGAGCCACACCTGGCCCTGCGTGTCAATCAATTATTCAATGAATCGTCTGGCCCTGCAATTTGCCCTGCAGGTGTCGTATGCGGTGGCCCTGCGTGAGAGCACAGCACGGCGCAACCTGTTTTGCAACGCACAGGCGCTTGTGCGCGCAACGCGCGGCAAGGTGGGGCGCCTTGGGCGGAAACGGGTTGCCACGTCATGCGCATGCAATGATGGTGATGTAGGCATGAGGCTGGGGGCTGCCCTCCAAAGGGGGCATTGCAAGCAGCGGCGGCAAGGCTGCATTCCAGGACATGCATCTGGAGGCAAGTTGGAGACCATATGGGAGTCGAGATATTTACCAACGCTGGATCAATGGACGCATGGGCTGGATTCATATCGGATTCAAGCACCATTGCAAGCATTTGGGCCAGAAACTGCTGTATGCAGGGCTTCAGGACCCCCACTGTTGTGGCTTATACATCCACCCAAGTTGACACCCCCATCACAACGCTGGCCGCATTCTCACCCCCTGCCTAGCCCCAAGCCTCAGCCCACCTCCCCGCTGCTGCTGCTGCTGCTGCAGAACCTGCTCATCAGCAGCGGGGCGCGCAACGCGTACGAGTTGCGGGGTCCGTGTGACGTGACGCACATGGGAGCGCTGTTCGGGCTGTCGCTGGCGCAAGCGCAGGCCGCCATCAGCTCGGCGCCGCGGGCCGTGATCGAACACGCGCGGCGGCGCAAGATGTACCAAGGGGCCGTGCAGGTGCAGCCGGCAGCAGCGCTCACACCCCCCCCGGAGCGGCTGGCGCCAGCAGCCGCCAAGGTACTTACGGCAACAAGTGTCTTGAATGCTTGACTTCCGACTCGCTTTGCGCTTGCCTTCTGCTGCTTGTCTCGCTGCTGCAATGTTGTCTGCCCTCCTGTAGGGGAGGGAAGTATCCTCCTTTGCTAGAAAGGTCATAATGCATGATGGTCAGGACTTGTGGCAGCGAGGTGTGCCCTTGTGTGCCAATGTCAGGCTGTCAGCGTTCTCAATAAGCAAGCACGCTCGTGTCAGTCTGTGTTGAACGGCAAATGCTGCAGTTTTTGCCGCGGGCGCAAGGTCGTGCCTCGGCGCCTGATGCCTTGGCATCAGCGCAGTCTGTGGTTGTGAGCGCTGAGTACGTTCCATGATAGTGCTACAGATTCGTTTGTGATTTGTGTGCATGCATGGTTGCAGGGCCTGCAAGGAGAGCCCATGGAGGTTGACGACGATAACGGCGACGGCAGCGGCGCTGCAGCGGCCGTGGTAGCGGTGGCGCAAAGGACGCCATGCAAAGCGCAGCAGCGGCAGCGGCAGCAGCAAGGCCCAGGCCGACAGGTTGCTGAGGGTGGGAGGGTGCAGGGCAGCAAGCGCCGGACACCCGGGTGAACGGACGATACCCTGTTTGTGTTTCGGGATGCATTGGTGGCGACGCCCTACACGATACTTGGCCCGATGCCTGCTTCGCTGCATGCAAATTGCACAAGCTGCGTCGTTTAACCAGGAACGTCGGATTGGCCGCCGCTGTGTATGCGTCGTTGCATGTGCATCGGACCCAGCACTGCAACATTACCTCGATGCTAATTGGTATGCCCTAGCTGCTCAAGCGCATGGCAGCGCATGCGGCACATCAGCATTGCGTTTGTGTGACCGGACATAACAGTCGTGCCCTGCCTCTTACACATTATCACACGCGTTCCGCAGAAATCAATCAATCGTTGGCATGGCCACCGATGCAGTCATGCTGTAGAGGTTTGCAATCATTGAAGCGTGCACTGATTGTGGTATTTCCTAGTGAGTAGCACGTAGCCACGCCGTGCCGTCCAGCGGTTACACGGCCTAGTGCTCACTGTTGGCAGCACGCGTAAAAGCCCCCCTGCGCCTGCCAGCTGTGCAAGGGCCGTGTTTGACTGGACCTCAATGCACAATCCGCAAATCTGCATCCACATGACGTTTGCCCACTGCTTGTGGCTGCCATTTGCCCCGGTCAGGCAGTTTCACTACTTTCTGCACAACTACCTTGGCGAGCATCGTTGCTGCATGCAAAGGAAGTGAGCAAGTACAGCACATGTAGCACACGCAAATTGCAGGCGTAGGAACCCGCTCTGCCCAGGCAGGCGGCAGCCACCGACTGGTATCCACTACGCATCTTTTCAAAAGAGTTTCCATCTTCGGTTTGTTCATACTCATACCGTACACGCAACGTAACAGCCCATTGACCTTGCATTGACACTGAAAAGTGTTATCCGCAGGGGCACGCCTGAGCAACCCAAACCGGCCATCCATAACACCTGAACGGTGACACAGGTTCGCCACAGGTTCACATGCGCACACCGTGCCGCAACACATCGCAGACAGAGAGCCCATCACGACTTGGATCGATAGCTTGAGGCAATACGGAGCAACGATCACCGAATCGCAGCTCCTGCAACCCACGCTAAGCAGTGTGAACACCCATCCTTGGCACAGCAGTAGCCGTTTTAAGCTTTGGGCATACGGCAAAACGCATGATGTCCAGCTTCCAAACAGGCCCACGCTGCCCGGTACTGACGCGTGTGGCAGTGCGATCACCGGCTGCCAACGGTCAACACATGGCATGGTCCTACGCTGCTACCTGCCAGCACCGTCGTCTTGCTGCTGCACCCTCACACCCAGCGGCCCTCCCACCGCCAGCGCATTCACGCCGCGATCCGGGTCGGCGCGCTGCTTGTAGACGGAGCCCAGCGGGCCCACGCTCAGCTGGAACGCGGTCGACGGGTCCTTGGCGGCGGAGGAGGTGGTCGAGACCAAGCCGGAACCATCGGAGGCCGCCTGCGCCATGCGTGTCTCTGCAATGCGCGTGGGCTCTGTCGGCGTCACGGAGCGGTAGTTGACTATGGAGCCAAGCGGCCCCACCGCCACCTGCTTCTGGCCCGTTGCAGCGTCCGTGTGCACGCGCACGATGCCTGGAATCCACACGTTGGCCTGCACGCATGAGCCATGCGAGTAAAGCAGGGACCGAGGTGGCCATTCGGTCCAGGAGGCACAGCTGCAGGTGCTGCGCGTCGCATGCGCACACATCCAGTCCAGCCAATCCAGTGGGCCAGACCCAGTGCAGGTGCATGCATGCAATCTGCGAATGCCAGTTGTGATGTATGAGATGATGCGTCACCGACCATTTGGCCAGCAACATAAACAAACACCATCATGTGCGGAACAGGCAGTAGATCCTGACTGCATGTGTCAACTAATCATGGCGAGTGAGCGCGCCTCCCTGCCCAGTGGTCTCGCAAACCAAGTGGAACACGACTGGACCTATGCTGCCGAGGCCACCCATCAGCCAACTCACATCCTTTGGCGCCTTCTGGGGCTTCTTCGTTTTGCCCTTGCCCTGATGAGTTGCATCACCACCGTCACTGTCACTGCCGCTGGCGCTGCTGCCGTCGCTGCTGCCATCACCAATGCCGTCACCACTGCCGCTGCCAGCATCCGCGCTGGCACCCTGCTCAGACTCGCTGGCCTCCCCTGCACCACCGTCTGGAGCGCCTGCCAGCAGCACGCGCCGGGTCGCCAGACCGCTGCTGCCGCTGCCATCCACACTTCCGAGGACGTCGCCTTCATATGGCCATGTGGGCAGCACAGGCTGCTGTTCCAGGCGCTGCGCTGGCATGTCGAAGCCATTGCTGTCCATCAACAAGCTGTTGCCATGCGCCACGAATCTAACCTGTGTTTTATCGAATGGCATCATGCCGCCTTGATCTTGGAGCTGCGGCTGCTCATGTGGAGCCTGCCGCTTCACCAACGCCTCAAGCAGCGCTTGCACACGCTCCAACGCTTCGTCGCTGTCACCGCCGCGTTCAGCAGCGCCAGCACTGGCAGCAGCTGAGGCGCGCGCGCATGGTGCCGGTTGCTGCCATGGCAGCTCGCTAGCGACCGTGACCCCTTCAAAGCCTGGTGCCGGTGTCAGGGCTGCAGTAACGGCGAAGACGGAGCTCACAGGCCCGGCGATCGCCCGCGTCACCGTCGCTGCCGCCATGGCAACCAGAGCGAGGCGCGTAATCGCACAAATGCTAGAGAACAGCGGCATGGCTGTGCACTTGCGCTGACAGCCTTCGTGGCAGCGGTAAATTGTACTGCGAGGCTGGTTGGACTCGCCTTTGATTTTTGTAGCGGGTTGTGAGTCAACCAGCTGCAATCGCAACCTATTGAGACGACTGCCGCACATATGGTGTGAGGGTAAGCCATGCCATTGGCTGCATAGCCCAACAGGTGTGGTAGCTGCCATGCCAAGGGGCACCAGTGCCGCTTTCCTGCAATGTGCATGCGAGGCTTGCCAGGCAGGTGGCTTTGACATCCAAAGGCCCTTGGGGACATCAACCCGGAATGCAGCAAAGTGTGCATGGGCGTCCTGTGAGTGCTCGCGCAATGAAAGGCTGCATGTCAGGTTGTTATGTCGTGTCATGGGGAGCTCCATGTCCGGAGCAGGGTGCATGATCAGTAGCACGTGCGAGGGCGACTCGTCGGAACCTGTACCGGCCGACCGGCCGTGTAGGCTCCGCAATAGGGGCTGTATCCTGCTATGGAATCGTTACCTTCAATGTGACCGATTTGACAACAGGAAGAGAGACGTGGCCTGCGCAGGAAGGCTTTGCAAATTGGAGCTGACCGCCTGCCTCGTCAGCATGGTAGCGTAGTTGTCTTCTGTCTAAGTGCGGACGCTCACCGTCGCCCAAAACAAACCCCGTTGCATTCAAAACTCGCGCATATCTTACAGTTCAGTTTCACTCCCTCATCATCAGACGTGTTAAGTTCGCGTCTTCATACCTCAGTTGCTTTTTCGGTACCATGGCATTAATTGCCTGCCCCCAGCGCCTCGTGGTGGCGAGCCTGCAACGCAACGACTTTATTCATGTGTCGACCCCGTCTGCGTGCCCCAGACGCAGCGCTGCACCCGTCCGAACCCAGATCCAACATCACCACAATTCCGCAACCGCTAGGCGTCCTGAAGCCAGGCCCCTCAACGCAGCTGGGACGTCTGCAGCTCCTACTGGTGTTTCAGTAGAGCAGGTGCTTCACGTTATGCCTTTTCTCGGTGTACTTGCCTCCCAAGTACCTGACACGCCCGACTGAGCAGCTCATGTGCATTTGCTTGTTTGCTTTCACGATGCAGATTATGATCAAGAACCCCGTCGTGTTCAACGACAATATGCCTATCAAGTAGGTTAGCTGGGATCCCGAGTGCCTATTGCCGCCAGTTTGGCTGGGATGCGTACACGACACAACGTGCACACGCTGGCGCTTATTGTGCTGTTGCAGGGAGGCCGTGAGGATTATGCTTGAGAAGAACATCAGCGGAGCACCTGTAGCCAACTCTGCTGGACAGCTGGTTGGTGTCCTCAGCGAGTCGGACGTCATTTGGAAGGTGCGCACCGTTTCAGAGTCGTAAAGTTGATGGTTTCGGTCTCGCCTTCTCGCTGACATTGAGTCACTGACTTTCTATCCTGACCTTCAGCAGAAGCAGCATAAAGCACAAAGCTCACTGTCCTCGACTTCTTGTGTGTTCATGCAGGGCGTCGGCGCGCCGTTGGATCACTATCTGATTCCGCCAACGTATATCAGCATTCTTGACGCGGTGGTGCAGCTTAGAGATGAGAAGCAAATCCTCAGTGAAGAGCAAAAAGTTCTGTCCAAGACGGTGAGCTGCCTTTGCAAGATTTTGACTTGCTGACCGTTGCACGCACTTTGCACCGTTGCAGTCGTTCAGACAACCTTACTGGTACTCCTTATATGCTGGCCCTCAGGTTGCTCAAGCCATGACAACAGAAGTTGTGAGCATAGGGCCCACAGCCTCGCTTTCAGATGCTGCTCAGCTCATGCTTGCGCGCAAGGTGAGGAAGGTGCTTCCCGCTTGCGGCAGAGGGCTGCGATGGGCTCAGCTCACGTCTGCCTGCATGGTGCAAGCATTTGGTGCTGTCTGTATGTGAACAATGTCTATTGCCGCATGCATGCTGCTGTTCCGTAGGTGAACCGTCTGCCAGTCGTTACAGCCGACAAGAAGGTCGTGGGTGTGGTCACGCGTCACGACGTACTGCGGGGCATCTACGACATGAAAACGTTCCTTTAGCAAGAGGAAGACACGAGATCACTGTACAGCTCTACTTGACACAGCTGCGTCGCGTCCGCTGCTGGAGATTGACTTCCACGCAGCACACCTTTTCGCCTTAGCGAAGTGTTATGCCTATGCTGACGTTTAAACATATGCTGATGCGTAGTCGAAGCTGGAGGAGGTAGGCTAGGCTGTGTGGAAGGTTGCCGGATGAGAGGCACCTGCGATAGCACCCTGGAGGGCGTATGGTTTCGATGCGGATGTTCGCAGTACCTCTCGTTCATTCCACTGGCCGATTGAACCATTTGGCACCACCAAACCAAACGAAACGCAGCCATGCGTTCCTTTCCATCTTTCCTCTCGTTAGCCTGCTGTCAGTGACCCCTGTCAACTCCGCTTAACACAACTCAAGCTTTTTGCGTGCCACCGAAGTACATCGCGTCTTACGAATTAGCAGGCGCTGTGGTCATTATGCTCATGCACTATGAACGTACTTGAGTACACTCTATGTGTCTATGCTTCCACCTTACCCCACGGCGCTGTAATGTGCTGACCGCGTATATTCGAACTGCCCGCGTGTCTGGTGGGATATGATGATGCAGCAGAACGCAGTGCAGGGCGCAAGGCAATACTCCGTGCGACCAGGGTCACGCCAGGCTCACAGCCAGGCTGGAACCTCTTGGGAAAGCCAGGGCCTGTATGATGATGCCCAGCACATAGACCCGCTGGTCAGCGACGACCCCAACAGTTTCGAGGATGTGGATGAAGCTGATTATGAGCACCAGGCGCACCAGACAGGCCTCGGTCAGTATGGCCAGCCCTCGTTCGGGGCACATGGTTATGCACCCAGCCAGCAGCAGAGCGGGCAGCAGGACCTGATGGGGACGACACGGCCCCAGCTGTCGCACTGGCAGCCGGAGCGTTACCCCCACCAGCAAACCCAATATCCGCAGCACCAGAGCCAGCAGCAGCAGCAGCAGCTGCCCATGAGCAGCCGCTGTGAGGACGACTTGGTGGAGGTGAAGGATCTGCCGCAGCCCTTTCGCCAGGTGTTCAGCTTCAGGTGTGGTGGGCAAGCGACGCGTGTCTGCTGCTCGCTGCCCCCAATGCGTATGTCTGAAAGGGCGGCCAAAGTTCACAGGACCCACCATGGATGGTGCAGGAACGCTTTCATGTTAAACGCCTCCGATATCATGCTTTCCTATATGCAAGGTACTTCAACCCTGTGCAGTCGGAGTGCTTCAACGCCGTCTTCTGCTCCGACACGAACATGGTGCGGGGGCTATGTCAGCACCCTGTGACAAGGGCGCCAGCCGCTAGGTTGCCACGTGTCTTGGCCAGGGCAGCTGCATGCAAGAGACAGGGCTGCATGCGCGGCTGCACGTTCACCCCAGCCAATCATCCGCGCTTGCACACGCAAGCACAAGCACGTACGCTTTGGGTGTTCCCTGAACTCACGATGCTCTGCAGAGGAGTTCGCAGGTTTTAAAGTCATCGGATGGTCTGACAGGACCATGCACATGCACACCAGCCCTTCCGTGCACAGCCTTGACACCCTCACACATTACCTAGGGGTGCTGACGCCGGTCCTTGCGTTCTGCCCGCTGCGGTGGTGCAGGTGGTTGCTGCCCCCACTGGCTCCGGCAAGACAGGGGTGATGGAGCTGGCTGTGCTGCGCCTGCTGAGTCAGCGCATCAGCCCCGAAACCGGCGCCTTCACGCCCCCACGCGGCTGCCTCAAGGCAGTTTACGTGGCGCCGCTCAGGGCGTTGGTGCAAGAGCGTCACAGCGACTGGAACCGCAGGTGATGATTACGTGCAGCAGCGCAAGTAGGGTTAATCACACAAACGTGTGGATGGTAATCGTAATCCTTATAGCCTTAGGTGCGATGAGACAGCCAAACACAGATGTGCACATGATGCTAACCACCCGCCAGCGTACCAGCAACGTGATTCAAGTGCTTAGATAAGCACGGCGCACACTCCAGCAAAGGGATTTGTCCTCGATCTGGGTCATCCTTGCGTAGTCTGAACTGATGTGGGTCTGATTCTCGCCTGGTCTGCATTTGTGGTTAATTTAGTCATGGCCGCAAGCTTACATGCACTTGAAAGCATGCCTCGTTTGAGGCGCTTGGCAGCAGTCATGACTCCCGATCGCATGTACCATATTGGTACCAGTTGTGAGTTGCACGCTCCACGCTACTGAGAGCTAGCCATAGTACCGCCTACCCGCTGCACTCATGTTCCCAAATCCCAATCACGCAGGTTTAGTGCGCTGGGCCTCAACATCATGGAGCTGGCTGGGGACACCGACCCTGAGGTTTCGGAGCTGGAGGCGGCTGACATCATCTGCACTACGCCTGAAAAGTTCGACTCGCTCAGCCGCAAGCACGGCAGGAGCGGGGGAGGGCGCGGCATGACGTTCTTTGCTGAGGTTCACGGCCTGAGCGACGATGATTGGCATGCACATCCTGCGCACCCTGCACGCTTGCATGCCGGATCGCACCCAGTGAATTGGGGCAACTGGTGGCATTGCGATCAGCAAAGCACGCCCCCGAGAACATATGTACTGTGGTGAAGCACAACGCGCTGTACGCCGCTGATCGGGCAATAATTAGACCTGGGGCATGCAGATCCTGCTGCCAGTGAGGCCTGACCATGCTGGGCGCAGCAGAAACCATCAGCGCCCAGGCAACTCACAGCGCATGAGCTTGTGCACGCGCGTTGGTCCACATGCATGTATGCATGCAGGTGGGCTTGGTCCTGATCGACGAGGTGCACCTGCTGAACGAGTCGGGGCGCGGCAGCACGCTGGAGGCCGGCGTGGTCAGCCGCATTAAGATGGTGTCGCGGTTCAGCGCCATGGCACAGGTGCGCTGCCATCACGCATGCTGGCCATGCGTTACAGCACAACAGCCCGACACCTGCTTCGAGAGCATGTCAATGGCACTGTGCCAGCGCCCTGTGTGATCATGGGACACTCTTCTACACAAGTTGACATTGTGGGAACGGTAGGTTTGGCGCCAGCAGCACGTAACATCCCTTCCCAATGCGCGGCGCCACCACAACAAGTCCTTGCACCTACCCCGGGTGATCTGCCATGCTGGTGCAGATGCCGATCTCTCGTGTCCGCTTCGTGGCGGTGTCCGCGTCCGTGCCCAACATCTGCGACGTCGCGCAATGGCTGGGTGTGCCCGAGTCGGGCCTCAGAGTGTACGGTGAGCTGCTGCTCCGGCCGGCCGCTGCTCTGCCTGGTCCCGCCTGCCTGCCTTGTGTGCAGACACATGGACAGATCATAGGTGGCCGAGCGCTAGCTAGGCACACGCCAATCATAACGGGCTGCCCCCACCTGCACCAATCACTTGATCCTCACCCTGCTCCAGTTCCACCATGCATGATCGTGGTTTTGTAGTCCCCCTCTAACGTTGCCCAGGCCTCCAACTGGCAGATGGCGAGTGACAGATTCGTGTGCTGATGGACAGCTGCTGCATTCCTTGTGACTGAATCTGCACCCCGGCAGGCGAGGAGATGAGGCCCTGCCGCCTGCGCACGGTCGTCAGGGGCTACGCGCCCGCCAAGAACGACTTCATGTTCGAGAGCAACCTGTGCCGCCACCTGTGGGGCATTGTCTCGGAGCACAGCCGCGGCAAGCCCACGCTGGTGTTCTGCAGCTCACGCAAGGGCACGCAGGACACCGCCGCGGCGCTCGCCAAGGACGCCGAGGCGCATGCGCGCATGCCGGCCCTGCGCAGGTGCGAGACGGCGGCATTCACGCATGCATGCATGGCCTGGTAACTACTCTTCTGCGTACGCAGTGTCACCAGCCACCATGGTGATGTGAACATGTGGCATTTCACAAGCGTTGCAGGGAAAGGATGATTGGATTCTGGTAGTGCTGCTGAACTCTACAGGCCCTGGTTCATGGGGTTGCATTGCGCGTTTGTGGTTCTGCCGCTGACCTGCATCTTATGGCACTGCTCTGTGTGTTTACCGACGGTGTGGCAGTGCCTACGTGCGGGACGGAGCCCACCTGGAGCGGCTCAAGGCCGCTGCGGCGCAGATCAAGGACGCCAGGCTCAAGGTCAGAGTGGGCAGGACCCCTCCCGTGCTGTCATACACTTTCAAGTCTTTACACCGCGGCTTGCTCATCTCATGGCACCGCCATGCGCTCACGGCATCGCAGTACACCTTCCAACACATACCGTACATCCCAGCTGACAGTGTTGGCGCTGCTGCTGCTGCTGCTGCTGCTGCTTGGCTCCACAGGCGCTGCTGCAGCTGGGCCTGGGCGTCCACCACGCTGCCATGGACCCACAGGACCGCGCGCTGGTGGAGTCGCTCTTCCTGGCGCAGGACCTGCCGGTACGTACCACACACATGCGTACAGCAGGCATGCCGTTGTGGCCTGGCCACTGTGCTACGGGATGACCTTGCTGCGCTGCTGCTTGTCAAGCAGCCTGCGGCAGTGCGGCCTCAATATGGCCTACGACCTGCCGCTTTGCGCTTCTGTGTGTGCCTGGTGCAGGTGCTGTGCTGCACGTCCACCCTCGCACAGGGCGTCAACCTGCCTGCACACCTGGTCGTCATCAAAGGCACCCGCAGGTAGGTTGCGTATGCTTGTGTTGGGTGCGCGGTTCAGGCCCGACGCTGGAGCGTGCAATCCCATCCCGGATGCCGCCCAACCTGCGTAACCAACCACACCCTCCCCGCAGATTCAGTGGAAGAGAGTGGCAAAGCATCGTGCCATTTCCTCCCTGCCCTAGAGGCCCCGTGTTTCCCTTTGCCATAAGTGGATCATTACGGTGTCACCCCAGGGGTTCCCCAAACAAACCTCACCTGAACTGGCACACCCATGCCTGAAGCACCCACCCACCGCCAAGACAATGTGGAGCATTGGGTGTGCCCTCTGCCTGTGCCTTGCAGGTACTGCGGAGCGGATGGCGCCGCCGCCGCCGCTGCCGCAGGCGACGTAAAGGTGTCGTCCGGCTACTGCGAGTACGATGTGACGACCTGCCTGCAGATGGTGGGGCGTGCGGGCCGCCCGCAGTTTGACACAGAGGGCGTTGCCGTCATCATGACGCAGCGGGAGGTCAGTCAGTGTGCGGTGAACGCGCGCTCGCAGTACCCGTTGTACCCATGCATTGCCCTATGCTACACATGCCTCCGTGCCAGGGAGCAGCAAAGCTACACACTTGACAGTTTTTGTGTGCACGTTACTGTTGAACCGCTGTGCACTATGTGGCAAAGGAAACCACAGGACGGGATTTCCGATCTTCAGGCATGACCTGGCCTGATCTGGCATGATCTGGCATGATCTGGCATTCGCATGCGAAGGATGTGGGGTGCTGTCCAGTGACCAATGGCATGACGTGACGCGCGATGGATGTGTTTGCTTTCGCATGCCACTCACGCAGACGGCTGCTCGCTACTCCAACCTGGTGAACGGCATTGAGGAGGTTGACAGCTGCCTGCGGGAATGCTTTGCGGAGCACCTGCTAGCCGAGGTGAGGGTGAGGAGTGACAGTGAGGGGAATGACTTATGCCGGTCAGGTGCTCATCAGTCATTCCCCGAGGTGACAGTGAGGGGAATGACTGATTGATTTGCTTGACGGGTGTGCTCTGTG